>JBBMFX010000080.1:17838369-17849612 GCA_037832545.1 Rhabdalestes septentrionalis | reverse complement strand
AAGAAACGTGTTTTAAACTCTTTTTCTTTTTTTTAGATATTGTCATATTCAAATAGATATAAACACAAATGTGATTAAAGAAGAATAGCAACAGGGTAAAATTAAATGTTAGATGTTGCTCACTGGTGAGTTGTGCTATATTTTGGACCGGTCCGAGGGCTACTCGTGTGGTCTTTGGGGGCACCACGTTGGCACCACGTGACTCCTGCTCCAAACCATTGGATGTTAATGTTTGCTTCGAAGTTAGTTCAGTAAGATAAATGGTCAGTTTCCATATATTAAAGTATGTTTTGTCATGTAGGCTATTGAATGTCAGAACTAGATTGACTCATAAAGAGACCTCTGTTCTAAATGCTCTTCTGGCCCTCAGTAATATGACCTTGCTCTTCCGAAAATGAAGCAAAAACGATTAGATAAATGCATGTTGGATAAATATAGTCTCTTTATATGGACCTTAATGTAATATTTCGAGTTGCAGTATCGATTGTGTTAATGTCTCCTCACTGGACGTGGCGTCTTGCTTTCTCATTCTTTGGGTAATTTTTCATAGGGTGTGCAGGATGTCTTTGGAAAACAGCTTTGTGCATAGACACTGAAAGCGTAATATGAGGTCCTTTTAGGACGTGTGTCGCAGGCACCACTGATTTCACTGGCCTCCTTTTTTCCAGCTGATGTGGCGCACCAGTTTCAATATGCTGTGAGGGTCATCGGGAGTAATTACGCCCCCACCATCGAGCGGGACGAGTTCCTGGTCTCTGAAAAGATAAAAAAAGAATGTAAGTGCCGTGAGGATTGTTATAGATCATTTGCTTTTTTTGGTGAGACACAGAAAGCATAGCCAATGCTAGGATGCCACAGAACACTCAAGGCATCTTGTTTCTCTTATGACATTTGTAGCCTAATAGGCGTTTCTGCCTGAAATGTCAAAGCGGATGGTACCCAGATTGTAGAGCCACTGAAATGGGAATTGGCTGTATCTAATCATGCATTAAATGCTTATTGCCAATGGAAATAATTGAGAAATGAACTTGTGACTGAGGTCTGTTGATTTCCCCTCTTTTTTAGTGTTAAAGCAGAGAAGAGAGGCAGATGCAGCTGTTTTCTCAGAGCTCCACCGAAAACTCCAGACCCAGGTATCAGATTCAGAAAGGAAAAAATTGTGATGCTTATTTTAGATATTGTTTTTCATTTCCAGTATCATGAGACTGTCACCTTATTGCCCAATTATTATTAAGAAACTTTCCTAGTTTCCTTAGCTTACTCTACCTTTAAATTGTCAGTGGCATATTCAGAATCAGTGTTTTCATTCAAGGTAGCAGTATTGTTAGTAAATAAGTAGCGTTCATTACATTTTGTGTGTGCTACAGTAGTTTTTAATCCACAATGTCCCCGTATTTGTATCTCTTTGGAATTCCCACAATTAGGGGGTGCTGAAACACAGGTGGTCCATCTTATATCTGCTACTCAGCCTTTGCGAGGACCCTAGGAAGCCAACCGGCCGGGTAGGTATTCTACTTTTATTATTTAATTAATATTTTTAGCATATTTGCACAAGGCCTCATTTTGCTAACGAACTGTGCCAATGTTGTGACGTTAAAACATATAGTGACTAAGATGGCTCATATTTAATAATACACTGGTTTTGTATATACTCTAAGTATTGTCAAACACTCTGTGAATATCTGCCTTTATTTTTAGTCATGTCTCTATTAAATGCTTATTAATGTCCTATTAATCTTTTTGGATGGATGTATAAAATTAATCTGTTTTTAGGTAGAGTTGGAACAAGCTGGATTCTTTATCTTGATTCTTTATACTGATCCCTCAGATCCACTAAACAATGCAGATCCAATTAACAATGTGGATCACTTAGATCCAATTAACAATGTGGATCACTTAGATCCAATAAAAAGTTTGGTTCACTCAGGTCCATTTAGTTAATGAAAACTCACAGGCCAATCACCAACAGCATTTTAGTGATTTATGCCGTGCCTTGACTACCTAGTAGAACAGCCACATTTAGTCAATTTTATTCAGTTTCTTGATTTTAAAAGTAACTGAAAATTGTAATAAATTTGAAGAATAAGCATCGTGATTAGCTCCATATTTGAGTGATCACCTTGGAGTCCACGGGTCATTTTAAAGGCATGCTCAGCAGTCTGAACATTCCCCATAAGGGGAGACATTTAGCACCCAATTTGCTGTAGACTTACAGCACTACAGAGTATGTTCAGATCAGATATTGAGATCACCGATGTCATTTCTACTTATCTTTACAGAAGCAATGATGTGAAAATCGGTTAAAATCATAAACATTGAAAAATCGTGATTATATGATCATGCTTTAAAGTGGCCTTTAAAGCCTCTAAAAAGTGTCGAAAGTGCTCAAGAATTCTGTCCGGATCTAAACAGAACAATTGGATAAATCCTTAAAACAAGCAGATAATTCAATTTCTTTGAAGGCTAACTGCAGGGTATGCTCTCTCATACTGCACTGGACATAGAGGCTATAAACTCTTTTTCCTTTCCACAGGTGGGTAGCTATGGTGCTGTCTTTGCCCAAGCTCTACCCCGTGATGCCCACTCCACACCCTTCTACTACGCTCGACCTCAGAGCCTGTCCCTCAGCTACCCCGAGCGCTCGGTGCTGGCCGCCCACAATGCCTCCAGCATGGGCACTAGTGGAATTGGCAGCTTGGGGGTGTATAACGTCAACGGACCCGTCCCGAGCCCACAGTCCCTGCTTACTGGGTGAGCCATCGTTTACCGGTGGGATTGTTCTGGGAAATACACGAGCTGATGTCTATTTTCTTTTCATGAGTGAAGTGAACGGTAATTTACTATATTAGAATAAATATAAGCAAACATTATTCTTTATTTGACAAACTGCTTCTTTAAAGATTAATACTAAATACCGATCTTCTAAGAATGAATAAAAACTGGTAGAAAGAGAGAGAAACATTAATAATATGAAAATATTCCTGTGGGTGGAGGAGATTTGATGCATATTAGGACAGTCATATTAATGAAATATTTGCAAATTATTTAGTAGTATACAAACATTTGCGATGACCGAATTAAATGTATTTTTGTTCGATGTATGCAGCTGTGAGTGTAAAGGCCTAAACTGGCCAAATTGGCTGATCAGTTTTAGTGCATCCTCGCTGTTAATACTTAGTAGCTTCCGGCTGATGGACCGACAGCTCTGGCTCAAATAAACAAACTTTACTTGCAGTGCTTGTATTTAGCAAAGCCATAATTCATGATCCATGTGTGATATTTACATGCATTTACATTATTCCAGCTGCTGAAAACACAACCAGTTCACATACTGCTTGTTGTGATTGGATGATTATGTAAGAATTGCTAATTTTGTCAAAACTCTTGTCTGGACTGGCCTACTTCAAGCAGATGTTTGTAAATGGTCAACGTTTACTTATTGTTTAGCTGTTTTTATACTGTTGGTGGTGTTTTTGCTTAATGCATTCTGACTTTTGCACAGTGTTATGTCCTAATTAATATTAATTTAAAGTAAAAATTAACCCTTAAAAAAACCCATGTTTGTGCTGTGTCTGACTTGTTTGTAGCCTCGTGTTTAAATGTGCAATGAGCACTGAATTATTAACACCTCCACCATCAACCTCCAGCAGTCTGGCTATTTAAAGCACAGCTATATGTTCTCATGGCCTCAGCGTAATTGACGACTGAATTCTTTAAATGGTAAATCTGTCAGGCCTTTAGCATTACCATGGCTTTGGATTTTCAGTGTCGTTCTTCGCTGTCATTCTTCGGTGTTTAGAATAGTCCATTAAAAGGCAATTAGCATGCTCTCCTGGGCTTTGGTAATGGAATCATAATGGTGTTGCTTTAGAGGAGAGTGGGGGGTGGAATGTGTTTGTTCTCAATAAAGCAGGGAACATTGTCTTTTAATGTTTCAGAAATCCTTGCGAAAGTAGGTTTGCTTTAAACTTTAATTATCTCAATAACTTAGGAGGGGCGACTTAAGATCTCTGTGCTTTTGTTGTTGTGCTTATGTAAGGCCGTGAAGACGTATTACCAGACACTGTTTAATGTGGTCCTACCTTTGAAACCGTAACGGATTCTGCTCTGCTTTGAAGGCTTCCCACAATATTTTGGAGAGTTTGTGTCCATTCATTCTTTGGAGCACTTATGAGGTCAGACACTGATGTTGGACTAGAAGGTCTGGATCACAGTCTCTGTTCCAGTTCATCCCAAAGGTGTTGGATGGGGTTGAGGTCAGGGCTCTGTGCAGTGAAGTTCTTCCTCACTGAATTCATCCAGCAATGTCTTTATGTAGCTCAATTTGTGTACTGAGACACAGTCATGCTGGAATAGAAAAGCTTCTTCCCCAAACTGTGTCCACAAATCTAGAAGCATGGTGTTCTCCAAAATGTATTGGTTTGCCGTATTAAGATTGTCCTTCACTGGAAGTAAATTCTTGCTTAAATTCAGAAAAACAGATGTATATAATGTATATAATCTCAATTGCGTGTGTTTGTTTTAGCTCCGGTGCACAGCCTGCAGCTGACCCTACTAGAGGTTCTCGTCTGGCCTGGGCCCTTCCAGTCACCGGCTCTCCATCTGGGGGAGCACCACCTACCTCACGGCCCCCTGCAGGCGCCACCTCCGGCCCACCACCAAGACTGTCCCACAGACAGAGACGGGACGGTGACGGCAGCAGTGAGTTCCTTCCACATTAAGATGGAGAGCTGCTAATAATTATTACATCTGTATTATTATACATTTTTTATGTCCGCGGTTGCTAAATAATATCAAATATGTTAGTTACGCTTTATTTGCCCATAACAGTGGATAAACAGTGGCGAATATATTTTATCTGTCCCTGCGGTGCATACACAGAACATTCTCAGCTTTTTTTCCCAGCACAGCTTTCTCAGCAACTCTGAGGGGTTTTGTAAAATTTGGCATATATAACACATTGTGGTTTTTCCACCAGAATCCCAAGCTGAGCACTGCAGAAAATAACTTGTTTTGTGTAATATGTTAAACATGTGCATGTGGCTTTGGAAGCCACTGCTCAAGTCTGTCGGTTTTTATTTAGTTTTTTTTATTTTGAGTCACTATTGTTCTAAATGGTAAGGAGTGAATGAGCTATTTATTCACTCATCCAACTATATATATATACATGAATGATTGATTGTCTGAATGTCAAAACAATAAGCAGTGTTTTTGTTTCCCTCTTGGTTACACTTACATCTTTACATTACATTTCTGAGATATTTTGTTCAGATAATGGTTGCCCAAATTTTTCCTATGACCGGCTCTACTATTTTTTCCATTTTAAGTGAGTATGACTTTGAGAATGAGCTTTTGGGTGTTTAGGTTATATCAGGGTATTAGAAATGGTTGCCCAAAAATGGTTAGGCTCTACCCCCAACCTAGAATCGCACATTAAAATGTAGATAAGAGTAATATAATGAATGGAACTCCTCTATTGTTGTAAGAGGAGAAAAGAGAAGAGAGCTACATAGAAGCAGTTCTGTTGTTATACCTTGTGAAATGGTAATCACATGATCACTTGATGTTTTCATGTGACTTGGCTAAAAGGCATGTGAGACTCTGTGTGTGTGTGTGTGTGTCTGTGTGCGTCTGTGTGTGCCTGCCTTGAATAGAATCTAAAAAAAAAAGAAATAACAGTGACTGGCGTTTTTAATATTTGCACTGATCATGCTTAATTATTAGAATAGAGCTTGAGTAAGACATGAGTGATGATTCCCTATGGCTCCTATGGTTCCATGCAGTGCTGAATGAAATTGCAGAAAAAGTCACATTGCTTTGCAATGAATACAGAAGAACAAACCAAACCCAGATTAATTATTCCCAAATGGAGCTGAGTATCACTCTAGCAGCGTGGAAAGGTTGAGTTCAATGTGCAAACTCTTTATTCTTCTTTATTCAAATACAAGAAACATTGCAGTAGTTCAGCAAAACAGCAGCTAAGATGGATGCACAACCTTCGCTTCTTTATTTTTAATGCAGCTGGGAAGCTTACATTGCTAACAAAGACTCAAACTCAATAGTGCCCTATATCTTTACATATCCAAGACTCATTTCAAACCACAAAGATGGTCTACATTGATGTGATGTGAACTATAAAAATGAACAAAAATTTCATAATGCAATATAATGAAACACTGATTTTCGGACAGAGATTGGGCTGTGTTATTTCGAACAGTGTAGTTTGAATGTGGCTAATACACCAACCAGTAATCCTCAGAATCTGCTGTTGGTCAGAATGGTCACAGCACTGTGAAAGTGTAATATGTTAGAGGCATCATCGTTGCAGCTTTCTGTAATGTCCGTATTGCAAATGTCAATATAATAACCATTAACAGCCTGTATTGTGCAGCCTTAATTGCATGAGAGTTGATGCACCGCATGAATACGGCTGCACTGGTAGAATAACCATTCATTATTCTGTCTCTGTAAACACCTTTTCAGAGCCGCGGAACATTTAAATGGACACTAAGTGCTCGAATGTGGTCGGATACGGATTTCATTTTAATCTCTGTATGGAGGAACAGTGGGTTCTTCAAGTGTATTCAGTACCTCATCATGTCTTTCAGATAGACGTAGTTGAAAATGTAAAAATCCACTCAACCCCAATCTCCCCTGACTCCCAACAGGATAGATATATGAGCATGACCTTTGCGTCTTTATAACTGACGTCTCTCTCTTTTTTTCTCTCTCTTCTATCCCCCCCCCCCTCTCTCTGCCCATATCTCATGCTTTCGCTCTCAGCTGAAATCAGTGAAGCCGCTCTAGTGCGAGACATCCTATACGTCTTCCAAGGGATCGACGGCAAATTCATTAAGATGTGCACTCCAGAGAACTGCTACAAAATCGACTCGAAGGTGAATTCATTATTACTGGTCACCACTCACCCCTCCCAGCCCTTCTTTTTGTTTAATGTTGTTGTGTTAGCATGATTGCGCACTGCTTACGTCTTTAGAAGCCACCTATAAGCCACTGTCCACAGTTTCCATCTATACCATCTATGCTTCATGCCTAAAAGTTTGTAGACCCATGCTCAGTGTTGCTTGTTTCTGCTGAAAGGATATACATAGGGAGTTTGTGTCTCTTTGCTGTAAGAACAGATTGTTTTTTAAAACGGCGTGTACTTTAAAACAAATCCTCACTGGTTGGGAGGATTTAATTTGGCATCAAGACTATTTGTGAGGCCAGGTCTGATGTTGGGTGATTAGATCTGGATAGCAAAATCAGTCCTGCTCATCCCAGTGGTAGTAAGTGTTTTAACTCTCTAGCACAGAACAGTTTAGTGGAAAACAATATTTTCCCGGACCGGTACAGATACAACTAAATACAAAGTGCGAAATAAATATGAAGACGCTCCCCAAAGACGTTTGTATTGTACTCATTTTTGCTAGCCTGTGGGCTAAATTTGTGATGTACTGGATCACATGACTGAGTCAAGCGTTTCTTTTGTTGTTGTTGTATTTTGTTTTTTGTTTTTTTTTACGATCTTATAGACTCTGATAGCCCATAAAATATTTTTATTCTGTATTTCTGTGCCGCCCGGTACCAAATGACTCACGGACCGATACCAGACCACGGCTGTTCCGCTGGCAGTGCTTTTCTATGGAGATTATGTACTGATGATCCATTATATTAAAGCCACCTGCCTAATATTTTGTCAATCCTATTTGACCCGCACAAGAGCTCTGAAGGTGTGCGTTGATATCAGGCACCGAGACACAGTTGTTGTTTTTGAGCATTGCTGAAAGAAAGGAAACCCGCTCCACCATTCAGAACTTATGATTGTGTTTTAGAAATGTCATGTGTATGAAGTAGTGTTGAATGTTTGTTGTATCAAATTGCGTGTATAAGTACATGATGTATTGTGAAAATAATCACCAGATCACTCCGTTTCTCATATAATCGAAAGTAACAGCCCTAGTTAATGGGCTCACTCTAGTAAGCCTACAGCTTTTGTCATGCGAAGCAGTGCATTGACTGTCTTGACTGGAAGATGTATAATGTGCCTAATTAGATCCAGAAACCAGTGAACGCTTACCTCAGCAGTGACTTCAGTTGGAATATGAAGAAACGGGAGCAAAACACACACACACACACACACACACACCTGTCTCTCCCGTAATGCTGGTTAAAAATAGGCTGTTCTATAAGTGCACTGTCTGCTCTCTAGGGACCTCAGGGCTACAGCAGAAACCGATTTAGTTCACTCTCTGTTTCTAAATCCATCCTTTCAGCATTGATTTTTTTTCTTCCAGACCTTGACTCCAAAACTCTTATCTTCCATCAGTTGTATCCTCCTTTAAGTGGTGTTATTTGGTAAAACTGTTATGCATGAGGTAGAAGTGAAGTAATTAGCTTGGCCTGAAATTAACACTGTGAGGCTGTAATGGAGGCACAACAACTTTAAAGAATCCTTGTATTGTCTCAAACTAGAAAGAGACCTGAATGGCCAGAAACGCTGGTTAAAGTGAAAACCACTTCAGGTATTATTGCTTGGGGCCACTAAAAGCTGCTTTATATAATATTATGTGGATCCTAAGAGCTGCAGCTATCAACAATGCAACAATCCCTGAGAGGAGGCATGTTTTCCCCAATGATGTCACAAATATTGGTGGCTGGGAGACCGAGAGAACCAAACTGATTTGTTGTCATTGGGGGGGTTGGGTGGACCTCCCTCTCCACCACTTCTCAACACGGTGCTGCCCAGAACGGGTGTTTATTTGCTGATGTAGTAGAATTGGGAGATCATGTCTTCCTCCAAGTTTGCTGAGCCATCAGTTGACGCTGTGTTAGCATCAGTTTGAAAAGGATGTTTTGCCAGGTTGTGTCCTGAGGACATGCATGGAATCAAGTGGATGGAGCTGACAATGACTCAATGGAGAGAATCTGAAAATGGAGAGAACAGTTTATATATATATATATATATATTGCTGATACTTGTGTTGGTACAATGTTCATTTGTAAATACTAGGACTGTTTTCATCCATTAAAATGCTGGTGGGGAATAAATAACACCGAACAGCATATACTCCTAGATTGTATCTGATCTGTAGAGGTGGGATGGAGACACTTCTGTCCTATAATAACCTCGTTCAAATAAAAAGGAATGTAGGAATATTGGTTTACTCGATCACCCCTTTCATCACAATACGCTGGAAATGTGATCCAGGAGCCACGGTGAAGGTCACCGTAGAGCTTTGGGCTCCTGGATGAATGAATTTTTTAACAGGGCTCCCTGTGGTGCCCCGATGCTCATCTCACAATAGGCTCCTACTAAAGAGTGGACTCAGTGCTGCTCACAGGGATCTATTGTGTGTTAAAAAAAAACAGCTACGTTTCATGCGGTTGTCCACTTATAGTCTAGCAAATAACCAAAAAAAACAGAACAGCTTTTGCAATTACGATGTGCCATGGAAAAATAAATAGCAAGCATGCCAGAGTGACCCAGTTTGGTGTAAATAAATTGGTGCTCTCTGATCACAGCTGGCAGATACAAGCTCCGAGTCGCATTCTGCTGAACATGCAAGGCTTCTGCAGTGATCATAGATTTTGTGAGATTAATTACACAAGAGAGCACTTTGCAAGCAAGTACTTAAGATTCTTGCCCCTGTCCCCTAACTAGCGTTCATATAATTAGCTAAAACTAGCAGCCTAACCTGTAGAACTAAACGGCCATGAAGTACAATCTAATATTTTCAGGTAAAGTGGACTTGATGGAAAATTACACAGAAGCCTCTAACACATAATATCAAATATGTCAGTATTAATTTGTCCACTTGTTACTGTGGTTCACCCCTCAATTACTGACATAGCCCTCCCCAGAGTGATACTAACATTCAGACACACCTACCTCAGCTGCCTTATTACTTTCACTTGTGTATCTGAAATAGGGATTTCTGTGAAAATGGAAACAGAGGCATTTCCATAAGTGGATTAAGATAAAGGGATCAAATGGGACCACCATTGCAAATAAAAATCATACAAAAACTAAACCACCCAAACTGACCTTGTATATAGTATCATGTACTTTTGCCTTCTGTTTCATGCATCATTTCCTACACTTATTATGCACAAATACATATACCTGCATATAATTACCATGAAACACAAATAGTTTAGGTTCTCTGCTGTAAACTGCGTTATAATGCTGGTAGGAAAATGCTGGATCGCTTACCCGTTGATGCAAATAATGCTTGGAGAGAGAGAGAAATTGACCATCTCTAATTAGATTCCAGCACGCTAAAATAGTCTCTCTCTTTCTCTCTCTCTCTCTCTCTCTCTCTCTCAGTCCTCTATCCTTAAGGCATCTTTACAAGTGCATGTCCCTGCAAAACAAATGGCCCTTTTAAGAGAGCTTTAACATTAAAAGATTTCTGAATATTTTGGAGGGAAAATGCTGGAAGTTGAAAGAACTACTCTGGCTTTAGTGGTAAAGGGCAGAAGAAAAATCATTCTATTATATCAGCCAAATCTGTTCTGTTTAGACCCAGTGCTGCCCATAGCCACGGGCTTAGGAGAAAAATGTGGCGAATTATTCCGCCGATTTCCCATGTTCTGTCTCTGTCACACTCGTACACAGAATTGCCATCACACTTGATTGAACCCCAAGGACAGTAAAGGCAGATGGCACCCGTCCAAATTACTGTAGTCATTACATAATCCTTTTTTCTCTCCTCCTCATGCTTGGTTCTTATTGATGGCACATCATAGGTGAACCCATTGGAGTAAGATGCAGGGCTTAAAGTATTCCGGCACCGTGCCGGATCTCCGGCGTGCGGCCGTGAGGGAAAAAAATATATATTTTAGAGCTTGCGCATGCGGTCAATTTATTTCACCTTCCAATCATATGAGAGGAACGCAGCTTTGACTAACGTTACAAGCCTATCAGAAGCAGAGAAGGGCGGGTCCTTGCGATACGTTATGATTGACACCCATGCGTCAATGTCACGTTAGCGTTGTCGGAGAAAAAAATTGAGTGAAAGGTTATGAAGCCTTTGGGATGATGCCCTAGCAATAGATAAAGGACTCATAAATAAATGGCGCTGGGCGTGGATTGATGAAAGTAGAGATGGCGAGCCTTTTGGCAGTTGGTGCAAGAAACTGAGAGAGCCCGAGGCTTGTTTCTGTGCGATTTAGAGGTGTAGAGGTGGCCTCGGTACGCTTTCAAACGAACACTGGAGCGGTTCGTTTGTGGTGAGAACACG
>JBBMFX010000080.1:17788230-17809353 GCA_037832545.1 Rhabdalestes septentrionalis | reverse complement strand
GTGCTTGTTCCGCGGATATATGCCGCTCTTAATGGTCTTTGACTGCTTCAGTAACAATGACAGCTGCCTCATTTGCACTGCTATTTACTGATGAGGATGCAATTTGGATCTCGCGAGACCAGACGCATCTCATGAGACAAATCTGATCTCGCGAGATCTCGTACCACGAGATCTTGTGACACTGACACAGATCAAGTGCCTGTTTATTAAAGGCTACTGTGTTTTAAGGTATTTTGGAGCTACTAAGAAACAAGATCTTTATTTTTAAACAATCTGTTGGCTAGCTGCATTATTAGCGGTACTAATAAAAAAATAAAATTTCAAAACAAAAAACAAATTATATAATGTATTTAAAGTAACAGGTATATTTAAGTATATAATTTACCCTTTGGCGTCATATATAAAAGGTATGTAATTGATATTAAAAGTAAATAAAGGTTTAATGTTTGCAGTTTGGCTCTGTGTTTGGTTTATTAATTTTTTTGCTTTGTTTTAAGAACTGTAGCTACAGATAGTCAACGATTGTTTCCTTTATTCATCGGTCGCTTTGCTGTGTTCAGCGTATCGAGTGCCTTTCAAGTGATCTCAAACCTGTCATGTCATTGGGCTTTTTTATTGTCTCTCATCTTGATAGTCTGCATGAACGGTAATTACAGCTCACTTATCTGATCTCCCTCACAGAACTGGTGAAGTAGTTCCATAATATTTTTGCTGCTTTAACTGCTGAAACTCCTCTCTGCACGGCAGCATGGTAGTGCGAGAGGAATGAACAGGATTTATTAATCACATTTTCATTTGTCATTTTCATTACCATTAAACTGATTTGTAAAGCCCTGTATTGGGTACTTAGTTGTAGAAGCATTTAATCTTTTTCGTCAGGGCTGGAATCACAGTCACAGTATGTAGCATCACAACAATAATACCACGCCTGAATGATGGCAACGATTGTTTATACAGGTTTTTTAAAAGCTATTTTGGTCCCTGTATTTGAAGAGATTTATGACAACCCACAAATAACACTTCTCTAAATTTAGTTGAATGGGGCTTAATCATAAAGTATGAATAACTCCTTTCATCATACTAGTGTGGTCTGTAATTGTAGGAATTTAACTTTGAAAATCATTAGTTAACTTTACAAATCATTAGTGTTTTTGTGGATGACTGTGTTCAGATTGATCATTAAATAACTATGACTGTTTGAAATACTTGCGTTCCTGTAAGCTTCTGAGATGAGTAGTTTGAGAATGTAAGCTAGCATAATCTAACTTTAACAAACAGATGCTGTCATCATTCAAAATATCAGGGATCTATTGAATGCAGGGATCCATTTAATGTTTTGTTTTTTGTTTTTAAATTGAGCTGTTATAACTTTAATGCAATCCTAGATTTCACAAAGACAGCCCTAATAGATTATTTTTATTTTAACGAGTTATTGGTGGTTTATTGGTAGACTTCCCTTTCAGCCTGAAATAAACTGTGGCTCCTGTTGTTTCTGTCATCATGACAACTGTGTGAACGCCTTCAGCTGAAGTGGTGGGATGTGGGGGCGTGGTGGAGGGGCAGCTTAATAACATGAGTTCCCAAAGGGTATTTGCCCACTCTTTTAAGGAAAAGTGCAAGCAAGCACAGTGACCCATGTCTAAACCCCTTCTCCCTTTTTCCATTCTTCCAGGTTTTGAAGAGAGTGAGAAACAGAGAGGAGAGACAGAACGAGAGAAACACTAGGCCACAACCATGCCACTGTTTGGTAAATCCCACAAGAGTCCCACGGACATTGTGAAGGCACTGAAGGACAACCTGTCCATCCTGGTGAAGCAAGACAAGAAGACAGAGAAGGTAATGTGACTAGTAGTTCGAGTACCAGTGGTGTTGAAAGTGAAATAATGCAAATAGAGAAGCTTCCAATGTTGCACACAGTTAATTTCGCTTTTACAGATCTATAGTTATTGTTGTTTCGTTGCAGTTTGACTGCACAATGTATCACTTAAAGTAATAGTTTGCAAAAAATCACATTACACAGTTTTTCCTCTTACTCCAGTATAGATTTTTGCTGAATTTTGCTTCAGATCTAGAGCTGCTAGACAAATGTTGCTAACAAAATAAGTCAGTAGTCACCTAAATTGTTCTTTGAATAAAGCACACGAAAAGCCCTGGATGGGATTTCAGCGGGTTGGGAGGGGTTTTGGTGATATAATTTTTGGTGAGTATTGACTTGGTGTAATTTGCTAATTACTCAGTCAATAGTCCCCAAAAGTAATGTGAAGGTGTGCACATTTTACACAATATTGATATTGGCCTTTCACACAGCCTTTTAAACATTCTGTTTAAGATTTACCCCTTTAACCAATCATTTTAAACTTGAATTTTTACCATTTTCTCAGAGCTTCTCAAAAAATCATGATATTTATGCATTGCTATGTATATATAATTACATAATGGACCATTTGTAAAATGATTGACATGCCTCTCATGTTAGCAAAATAAAGTCTCCAAGCGCTACTTACAGCATCGGGACAAACTGGAAAGGGCAGGAAATTAAAAATCGAGAACTAACATTCAGCAAGATTGATGGTGGCAGTAAATTGGTCTATTATTACACTGTGAGAAGGTGAAACACTCTTGGTAGTAAATAAAGCTCTAGCTTCATTGTGGCTGTCCTGAAAGCAGTTGATTCTTTTATTGAGGACTGTCAGTAAATGGTTACTGTAGCTAAGGTTGTTTTCAAGCTGATGCTGAAGCGTGGACTTCAAAGACACAGCTCTATTCTACGGGCAAGTTGCAGCAAGATGTCCTTGAGCGCACACGTGGACAACTAGTCTCTAGAACGTCTAGATGAAGATGCTCACATCTGGCTTCGAACCATCTTGTTCTGAGGGCAGCTCAGAGTTATGCTCTCAGTGCTGTCTTCATCTGACTGCTATCACTGTTAGAGTACAAAGAGCTTCTGTGAAGTGTTTTGTTGTCCCCTTGGAGTTCTTTTTTTTTTTTTTTTAAAGACTCGCACGCCCTGGGATAAGAGTGTTTTCTTGATGAACCGTTCATACATGGCTTGAATGAGGAACTGGTTTGCCAACAGCAGTCACCTATCGATATATAACTGCAAAGCAGTTATAAGTTGTCAGTTTGTATGATGATAATTTGTACTTTCACTTGCCTGATGGTCTGTCATACAGTAGGAAAATAGACACAAACATTCAGGGAATGCTGGCATAGCAGGTTAAGTGAATGAAAGCACAAAAGAGAGGCAGACAGCTGAGCTTGGCTGCTAGTTTTCGTTCGGATGTTGGTTAAATCAATTTGCTTCTACAAAGTCGTAAGGAAATCATAGGAAGTCCCAGCTTTTTAAAAGATTTGTAGGTGGGACAGCTCATGTCGGCCTTATAACTGAAAGTGCTACTCATGATGGGACCACTTAGTTTAGAAGAAGAAGAAGAAGAGAATTATAGCAAAACACAACTGACATACAGTAGAGTGTTTATAGTGTGCCTGCACGACTTCACAGTGCCAAACATACATAGTGAAATTGCTTTACATTTCAAATAAATATCAGTAAAACAGTGAAAGAGAGCACAATTATTTGGTGCAGCAGAACTGCAACTGTTTCCACTAACTGTGCTGCACATCAGCTTGGAGTGATTTCAGCTCATTCCTCCACACACAACCTGTTCAGCTGAGTGATGTGTGTTGGATAAACTTCCACAAACACGTTTTGAAGGTCAGATTTACAGCCCTGTCCTTGATATATAACACGGTGCCCACTCACTCCTAGTTCTCATCCTATTGAGCGAAAAAGGTCTGAATCTGTAATCCGTACTCTTTTTTGAGTGACAACAAATATGTGAACCTTTAGGATTAGGACTTATGTAAGGTTGGATAATTTCCCAGTTATGTACAGGTGTCACATTTTTTCAGTTGTTTAATTGGTTTATCTTGATCTACTTTTTAGTAATCTGATGGTCTTGAATCATATTTATGCAGAAATGTATGAAATTCTGATTCACAAGCTTTCAAGCATGATTGTAGGATACCTTGGGCTGCAACTTGTAGAATTGATAGCCCTATAACTTTTGGGATATTTGGAGTAAACTGCAGCCTTGAATCATGAGTAACAATAACATCTTTTTCTCCAACTGCTTTGGAGCAGCCCAGAAGGTGTTGAGGTGTTGAATATATTTTGTTTGGTTTTGTTTATGAAATAATATTCTGTAATCTTTTATTGTTACATGTTTCTTAATCATTTTAGAACCGTCTACAGCTGGGATCATGTTTCTGGAAACATGTAACATTCCTTCATTATTAGTATTTTTGCTTCCCAGCTAATGAGTTGCAGTTATAGAGTAGGGGTGTCATATTAGAGCAGTTTTATACCTGTTCATGCAGCCACATTGGTGTAAGCAGTGCACACCTCCGAAAAGGGTTGTCAGCAGGGATAAAAGAGTATGGAGAAGGAGAGAAATGGCAGGGAGGTGAAAGTACCACTCTCCTGTCTGACCTCTTGTTAATTTGCAGTTGCTCGATAAGTCACTTTCCCCTGCTGAAATATTTCTGAACCCCTTAAGCTAACTCTTGTCTGCTCAGACGTTTTGTTATTGACACAAGATTGATCTTATTGTATTTTTCATCAGTTATTATATCTCAATACTCCTCATGTGCATTGTCACTATCTGCAGTAGAATTGTCCAATATTACTTGGAAATCTAATTACCATACATCATTGAAAAATGTTCCTTCTTCTTGGAAGTGTCTAGTTTGGAAAAAACAAACAAACAAACAAACAAAACAATCAATTTACCAATCAAACAGAACATAGATTCATTTGAGTGTGGAAAAAAAAAATGGGCAGCTGTCTGATGAGAAGCTCATACTCTGGTGTTTAATTACACTTTGTGTGTTCGTAAGTGCATAGCTTTTAAATCTCAGCGTTCTGCTTATTAGACCTTCCACACACTATTTGCGTTAGTTCCGGTTCTAAAATCTGAATGACTCAGCCATTATTGAAGCTACCACATACACAATAATTTTTAAATTTGACTGTGTTGCTGTTCTTGGATTGCTTTTACTTAGTAGTTATGATATATATTAAAATGATATATTGTAGTGTTGGCTTAAATAACATTTTACTGTAGCACATTACATAGCATGAAAAATCTAAATACTAAATGTTAGAGGTCAACCGATATTGAATTTTACCTATACCGATAGCTAGGTTGGACCGTACTTGCCGATAACTGATTAATTAACCGAGAGTTTTTAAAATGGATACTGGATTTTAAATAAATAAATAAAATAAAAAAAAACACAATCCATGTAAAATAGTACTGAACTGTATTACAAAAAGCAAACAAAAAAACAGTACTGAATCATGAAAATGTGCTATATGAAATAAATATGAATATATTAATAAATATTGAAGTAAATTAAAGTCATGCTTTCAAACTGAAACAAAATATAACCTGGAAAAACTATCGGCGTGGATTTTTGTCGATAACCGATAGTTCCGGTAATCAACTATCGGTGCCGATTAATCGGCAAATCTGATATATCGGTCAGCCTCTACTAAATATGGATCAGCATGACAAATAAATTAAGATTATCTGGTCCAAACCTTTTTTATTGCTTGATTGTAGAATTGGGGTAAAGGAACCACACTAAAATGACCACAGTTCTTAGAACCTCACCTCTCACAAAGTCCTCCTTATGTCTCTCAATCAGAATGTGGCTCTGGCTGTTCGTGGTTCCGATCTTGTGGGAAACAGATGATTGGTTATAAAATAATGGGTTATCAAATGCTGAGAGCAAGCAGCTGCATCTCTACACACCTCAAAGTCTTTCAAAGAGAGTTATGGACATTGTTGTATAAACATTCACACTTCATCTTCTTTAAAGACCATATTACTGAGTTTTGTTTGAAGTAACGAGCTCTGTGGATGTGCAAGACGATTTCGTCCAGGGCTTTGTGCCAGATGCGCTCATGAAGCATAATAACAGTTCAGTGCCCCCTAAAGAGGCTTATACCTGCAAATTCATCAAAGGTGTTGCAGCACCTTTTCAGACATCGGAAATGAAAAAGTAAGTGATGGTTAATGGTTAAATTCATGGAGCTTAGTGGTGACTGCTTGATTGCTTTTTATTCTAATTGGTGAATCGCCACCTGGTGAATGTGTGCAAAAATCTAGCGATTTACAAGCCAATATCTAATGAAGGTTCAAAATTCACAAAAATGCAGAACACATTCCAATGTTGTGTACTAATACATGACTGTGTGATATAGATGGCATTTACCCAGGTTCAAACATCATGTTGCAGTTTTCCAACATGTTAAATCTTGCTGTAAACATTTACAAAATCCAAATTCTGTCTGTTATAGCACAAAAGAAGCCAAAAGACAACTATATATCATTAAAACGGTGCTCATTCTCGTAACACCTGTGGTCGCTGTGTTACACACGACAATGCGGTATGTCTAGTTTTACAGAGCTTTCTCATTTTTGAATCTGAGCAGTCTGACCACAATAAACCGTTGCTTTGCGAGCACATGTATATCACTTTGTTTGATTGATGTGTACATGAATGCTTGTTGACCTGTTTTTCTTGAGTGAAGAGGGATGATTGGTATCTGGCTGCCTTTATTTTGCCTGTCAATTACATGTGTGTGGGTGTGTGTCTGTGTCTGTCTCTTGCAGGCTTCAGAGGAGGTGTCTAAATGTCTGGTTGCGATGAAAGAGATTCTGTATGGCACCAATGACAAAGAACCGCATACAGAGACGGTGGCCCAGCTGGCCCAAGAGTTGTACAACAGTGGCCTGCTCATTTCACTGGTGGAGAACCTGCAGGTCATCGACTTTGAGGTGATTTACTACATTCCTCAAGCTATCGTGTTTTAGTGTGATTTCATCCAGAGCTGGGAGACGGGTGAAGTTTCACCTCAGTGTTTCATTTATTGTTTCTCAGATATGCTTCATATATTGCGATTGATGATGGTTTCCCTGCTGCATTGTAACTCAAATCAACACACAAATACAATGTAAACAGGGAATTCTCTGTTGCCTTAAATGTAGCTGATAAAAATAGTCTGCAAGTCATTGGCGGTCTGTCTTATGCATGGCTTAAATGAGACTAATACAGAAGTTATTAATTGTTCTTGGTGTGGCCTTATGGAATTTCACAGTTGACAGTTTCACAGTTGACAATATAATAGCCAGCTCAAACCAACCCTTAAATGTAGCTTTTTTTGAGGCAGTCAAACCCATCAATAAAATTCTCTTCTGATGTGAGTTAAAGAATAAGTCAGTCATTTGCTAATAGCAGTAATCTTGGACGTAAAGAGACATCAACCCTTCAACATTTAGAAAGAGTTTTAACCATATGTTTCCAAAATACATCAATGGATGGGCAATCCCAAAACATTAGATATGCTCTGCATTGAGTTATGTAGACCCTATGGGCAGAATTATGTTGTATTAACTGGTGAGCCAAACACTTTAAAGAAGAGAAAATTGTATTCCAGGTGATTTCCCAATGAAGTACCAAACCACATGCATCAGATTCCCTATACCAAACTGAGGTAGCACCAAAGGGAGGAAATTCAGTTACATAAATAAGTCATACAGATAAGACACCAAACCTCTGGATGAATTGAATTTTTAAGCGTTCTAAAAGGGGATGATTGTCCAAATGGTTATCCCATGGGACTCCGATTGCCTTAAGTGCAGAGTGTGAATATTTTTATCAGCCAAAGATGGAAAAACAAATAGTTTTGAGCCTGTTAAGAGATGATTCTTGTGTCACCATTTCCAGTAATTTTTTGAATAATTTAGGCTGTATGGTTTCGTTTCTATGTATTTACTGACTAACATGCCTTAGGATGTTTAAGCCTTAAATTGCCTACAGTTAACAAGAATGCACTTGCTGCTACATCTTTCAGTTATCTCACGTTTTCTTATGTTGTTGGATGAACACTTATATTGTTTGTTGACTGTACAAATAAATCAATCTTAATTAAGGATTTTTTCCCTTAAATATGTATCTTTATTTAAGGATTTAGCAAAATATTACAACTCCTCCCAACCTCATTAAAATTGGATTATTGCAATTATTTCCCAAACCCTCATATGACCAAACTCTGTTATCTTGACAAATTTGTGTATGAGAGGATCTTTACTGTTTCTAGGAATGTCACAATTAACTGGTTTCACAATTAACCACAATTTAAAATGTCAGGATTAATTATTCCTAAAGGCTCCTCAACATCGTGTTTCGGTTGGTGCTCTCAAAAACTTTATGACAGGGCTATCAGCAGATTAGCAGGACAAGTCTGGACAGTGCTGAAAAATGACAGAGGGAAAAAACATGTAACACGCTTTATTTGCACAAATTTGCACAAGTTTTTTGGATACCCAAACAATACACATGTACCTATTCAAGACGATGTGTGCGTGTGCGTGTGCGTGTGCGTGCGCGTTTTAAGACCGTAGTAAATAAAACATAAAAACTTCTAAAGAATGTGTTTGTCTAGCTACATTGTGAAATTAATACATGCGTAATATTCGTAATAATCGTGCCAAAATCTGTAATCGTGACATCCCTAGCTGTTTCAAGGAATAGACACTTAATATATGGCTGAAACATGGAAAGTATGATACACTGATGTATCAAATATCTGTGAATAGAACATAAAAAGAGCATGAACCTGAGTGTACACGGAGTTTCAGTAGAAAAGGTTTTTCACTTGTGTTGTAATCATTATTTGTAATCTTTTTCATTTTCATACAAAGTTTTTGTTTTTTTTTGGGGGGGGGGCGCTCGTTTAGGGTAAGAAGGACGTGTGTCAAATCTTCAACAACATCCTGCGCAGGCAGATTGGCACCCGCAGCCCCACAGTTGAATACTTCTGCTCCCATCAGGAAGTGCTCTTCATCCTGCTTAAAGGGTAAGACACCGGACATCGCTCAGTTCACTATAGTTCACCTACAGCCTACTTCACTTCACTGACCGTCTTACTTCTGCATTCATATTGATAATGGTGTTTATAGTAACATTGATTTTGACTTTAAATTTAGGATTGAAATTCTCCTTCCCAATTTGGATTTTTCTTATTTTGCCAAACACAAGTTGCAGTGACCGCTTGTTGCCTCTGCAGGTATGAGACACCTCAGGTGGCCCTGAACTGTGGCATCATGCTCCGTGAGTGCATCCGGCACGAACCCCTGGCCAAAATCATCCTACACTCGGAGCACTTTAACAACTTCTTCAGCTATGTGGAGATGTCAACGTTTGACATAGCCTCTGACGCTTTCGCCACCTTCAAGGTGAGAGAACATTCTTCTTGTCTGTTTTTGTGAGGTTGCCTTGTTCAGCTTGATTCCTGAATTCATTCTGATCCTTTATCTTTCAGGACCTACTTACAAGACACAAAGTTCTAGTGGCTGAGTATTTAGAACAGAACTATGACGCAGTAAGTGAACATTTTATGTCCCCTATCATTTAAAAATTCAGGATATAAGGATACCCTTCCATAAGTGCTTCAATGCAACTTACCGCTCCAGCCGTTCCTAAAAGTGCGTTGTTTTTATACTCCGTAAACTCTATAAATACAAATATGTATATGTAACCTGCATGTAGACAAGTTGTATGTATGTACACAATGAGTATATATGTGTGTGTATGTGTATTTATATAGATGTGTGTGTATCTACAGTGTTCTTAAATAGCCCAAATATCATATTGACTAAATGTATTGTTCTAGACAGCAGCGAGAGTCAGAAATCTTATTCTCTGGAGCAGATGCAATTGATAGCATGCTAGCAAACAATCAGAAATAATAGCACTGGGAATGTAGCTGGTGTTAAAACCAATAAGTATTCTAACCAGTCTTTAGAAATGGTCTCTCTCATACCCTCCCAAGATTGTGGTATGCTATGCTGGCAGCTTTTTGCTGCTGGTGACAAAATAGATGCTTGATTTTCCACAGACTCTTGTGGAATTCCCAATGTGGTAAATGTGAGTTATTTGCTGTATTTGTGTGAAATGTCCTCATGAAAACCAGTTAGCCCCAAAACCATCAACAGGTGATTGAGAAACATCTTGTTAGCACGGCATCTGTCAAGGAGAGGGATATTTGGGGCAACAAGTGAACTGTCAGTTCTTGTGCTGGGTGCAGGGAAATAGGCTCTGGATCTGAGCCACTCTGTCATGGAAAGATGACTGTAAGAGGATAAGAGCATTTCCTAAATGGCAAGTCTTGTGGGATGTGTCCAGTATGCAGGGGCACCTACTAAACGTGTTCCAAAGGAAGACAACCAGTGAAGTTACAGGACTTAAATGATCTGTCGCTAACGTCTTGGTGCCAAATACCGCATCTTGTGGAGTCTATGAACATATTAGTCAGTTGGTTTTGATCTTCTGGTTGTTTATGTAAATCGGGGCGGGGCCTTGTACTGGTTGGCAAACATAGTAAATCGTTTTTTTTTTTTGTTTTTTTTTCTCGTTTTCTTTCTCTCTCTGCAGGTCTTTGAGAACTATGAAAAGTTGCTGCATTCTGAAAATTACGTGACAAAGAGGCAGTCACTGAAGGTGTGTTTCCTGGATTGTGTCAGAGCATGGGTTAAAAGAGAAACTGGTCTGTATCAGTCTTCACTAGCCCCGTCACTGAAGTATGTGTGTGTGTGTGTGCTTGACAGCTGTTGGGAGAGCTTCTCTTGGACAGACACAACTTCACTGTGATGACAAGGTACATCAGCAAGCCGGAGAACCTCAAGCTCATGATGAATCTACTGAGAGACAAAAGCCCCAACATTCAGTTTGAGGCATTCCATGTCTTCAAGGTAAGAAAACATATCTTTTTTGTTTTATTGTATTCTGCTAGAAGATGTTGCTGCTGTTCCAAGAATGAAAAGCTGATATTATTCAGTTATCTCAAAGTGAAATTCAGTTTGCAGTTCCTCATTTATTCCCAACGGAGTCAGCCCAGACTTGACTGGCGTCTGAAATGTGCTTCTTTAGTTTTGTGCTGGAGCTACAATGCTGTTGTAGTGATTACATAGTGTAGCTAACAACTGAAAGCATGCATTATATGGACAAAAGTATTGGACCACACCCTTGAATTCAGGTGGTTAATTACTGAATTCCGGTGGCCCCTTAGTTCCAGTGAAGGACAATCTAAATGCTTTAGTACACCAAGACAATTTGGACAACGCCATGCTTCCAGCTTTGTGGACACAGTCTGGGGAAGAACCTTTTCTATTCCTGCTTGACTGTGTCTCAGTGCACAAAGCAAGCTCCATAAAGACTTGGCTGGATGAGTTTTGCGTGGAGGAACTTGACAGGCACACAGAGTCTCAACCCCATCCAACACCTTTGGGATGAACTGGAACAGAGTTTGCTGTTGGACGAGAAGGCCTGGCTTACAGTGTATGACCTGATAAATGCACTTCAGAGTGAATGGACACAAATTCCCTCAGAAACTCCAAAATCTTGTAGAAAACATGACAAGAAGGGTGGAAGCAGTTATAGCTGTAAGAGGGAGACCAACTCCATTTTAAAGTCTATGTTTGAATGTAATGTCATTTAACATCCCTGTTTGTGTAATGGTCAGGCGCCCCAGTACTTTTGGCCATTTAGCGTAGATTTGCTTATGTGGTTTCTGATAGACGTTGAGGCTTTAAGACAACTCTTGCTCTGTTACGTTTGAACGCTCCTCATATAGCACCATTACTCTTTGTCCAGTGTTTTTTTATTATTTTTATTTTAATGTTTGTTTGTTTTTTAATGTTTTTCTTTCTAAGGTGTTTGTGGCTAACCCCAACAAGACACAGCCCATCGTAGACATCCTTCTGAAGAACCAAACGAAACTCATCGATTTCCTTAGTAACTTCCAGAAGGACCGCACAGACGACGAACAGTTTAACGACGAAAAGACGTACCTCATCAAACAGATACGAGACTTAAAGAAGCCAGCCTCCTAAACCTTAGCTAGCAATCGCATTATTAAGCACCTCATCTTTTTACTGAGGGAAAACAAACAAAAAAAAAATCTCAAAAATCTATTAACAATAATAATTCTATTTAAAATCTCAAAACATTTTGTCTTTTCTTAGTCATGAAGCTCGCGAATTATTATAGTTTCTGATCACTGACAGTTCAGTTACTCTTATTAGCTTTCTTTCATGAACATTTTTCGTTCATTTCATAATTGAGTGTGCCACAATAGGATGTTTAAAATGAAAAACAAACAACTAAAAAGCAATGAATTTTTTTGTTTCATGGAAGAACCAAAGGTTGTAGTAATCTCAAGAGAAGTGGGTGTGAATCAGGACCTAAAAGAATGCTTCACATTTTCATTTTTACATTCTGATTATTGTACAACCTTCACCACTCCAAATACTGTTCAGGCACCCACAGTTTCTGGCATGCTAAAGAAAGTGTTGCTCTTGTACATTTTGTAGACGATACCGGTAGAAGAATTGTAGGAAGGGAGGTTGCATTCCCCAATTTATTTATAA
This sequence comes from Rhabdalestes septentrionalis, assembly GCA_037832545.1. Taxonomy (NCBI): domain Eukaryota; kingdom Metazoa; phylum Chordata; class Actinopteri; order Characiformes; family Alestidae; genus Rhabdalestes; species Rhabdalestes septentrionalis. The sequence goes on along the minus strand of JBBMFX010000080.1, from coordinate 17,796,853 downwards.
AGCTTTGATTTTTCTCTGAGTTTAGAACTCCTGTATTTAGAGACTTTTGTTTCTGCATTCCTTTACTCTTTTTCTACTCTTGTGGTTTTTTTCCCCCTCCTTTACTCGGATGCTGTACGCTACATTTTTTTCTCTTCTGCACCTGTATGGCTTACTGCTGATTTACTTTGGGCTCAGAATTTCTTTATCAAAAAAATATATATATTGCTCATGTAATCCCCGTTTTTGTTTGTTTTTTTGGATCAAAGAATGATTTGATTATACCAGTATTTTTATTATAAGATTTCTGCCATGAAACAGAAGCAGAGTTGATCTTAATGTGTGCTTAAGTAATATATTAGACCTAACTTTTTTTTTTCTCTCTCTCTTGAGTTATCAAATGTTTAGCAAAACAGGGTGTGACCTTGTCGTTTTCTGTTTCTACTTGACATGTTTACCTATCGTGTTAAAAAAAAATATTAAGAAGAAGCTGGTTTTAGTCTGAAATAGAAAGTTGGTGCCATTTTTGAAAATCTGAAACAGTCTACTTTGGCACTTTTCTGTAGTATCATCTTTGGCAGATGAAAGTGGTGGGGGGTGGGATGGTTTTCCATCCCTGTCTACAGGTGTCTGTCTCTTCTATACTGTAGTACAGCATGTAGATGCGGCTATAGTACTTTGGTAATGCTGTGGTGCATTCAGTGCTATAGTATTCCTATAGAAGGTTTAATAGCCTCCTATAGGGTCCATGTAGGAGCTTACTATAGTGCGTTCTATAATTTAGTATCTCACTAATACTATTGTACAATTATTACGTTGTAGTACACGTGCAGTACTAGAGTCCTTTCTGTACTATAGCATTCCTATAGTACTGCGATATTCTTCAGTAGCCATTATTCTAGCTCTTCATTTGTGATTTTGGCAGACGAGATGTCGAGTAGGTTCGTAGCTAAAACACAGTTGAGGACACGAACGTACAAAACAGGTGCCTTTTATTGTGTTACGGTGTTTTGTTTTGTTTTGGTTTTTTTCCCTGCTTGTTTTTTGTATTTAAAAAAAAAAACCTGATCTTTTCTTAGGGGGAGCTTAATTTTTTTGTTTGTGTTAAATTTTTTTGTTTTAAATATGTTCTAGTTGAGCATATTTGGATCGATTAAGCAGTGAACCTCTTTAACTCGCTATATTTGAGTTATGCTGATGAAGAAAACTTAGTTTTGTTCTTTGCAGCTGCAGTTTTATTGATTCAGTTGTTATGATTGTCTGTGACCTAACCATTAGTCGGATCAAGGGGGAAATGTATGCTGAGGTGGTCTTTGACCCATGTTATAACACATATTACTTGCCAATTATGTGACAATTCTTGTTTTGTTCATATATATATATATATATATATATATATATATATGCTGATCTTTCACATTTTCTCCATTTTTATGGTTTTCTCTGAAAATTTGAGTTTATAACAGTTTTGTCCTCAGAAATAGACAAAAATAATAATAAATCCTGGACCGAAATTCAATGCGAAGTAATGCCCCAGCATATTCATTGCCAAATCTTTATTCCGAAGAAGAAGAAATCCAAACTGTCACACTGTTTGCTTCCCGTCCTCTCGCATTAATAGCTCAGATTGGGAGCAGGCTTTTCAGTATTGCGCAATGTAAAGTGAACCATGAAAATATAGAAGCCCTTTGGTTGGGCAACCATTAAATATAGTAATGCATCTGAGCCAAATTTATTCTCTTCACACCTTAACATGTAACAATAAAGCTGCAGTAAAAATGAAATCAAAATGAGCTATCATATCCAAAAAAACTGGTCATTTTCCATGCCACATGGTTGCATCCTTCCTTCTTAAATGCTAATTGTACCATATCACCAATAAAGGAAAATTCAAGCATTAGCATTAACGTTCTTGTTTTTTGTGCGTGTGTCGTTTCACTTACGAAGAAGATATTGTTAGCTGTTTATAAGAACTGAACAACCGTGGTGTTTTGGTTTGGCCTTTGAGGACACTTAGCTGAAGGCCAGTATACACAAGGCTACGTGACACACGCTACATTGACTGAAGTCTTGGGACACCTGACCATTACACTAACAGGGATTTTCCATTCAATTATATAGACTTGGCCGTGGTCTGCTGAACCCTCAAAATTGTCCTTCACCTGGAAGTAAAGGGGCCTAGCCCAAACCCTGAGAAACAGGTCCCTGTCCCAATACTTTTGGCGTACATAAGCCTTTAAACATTTACAAATGCTTATGCAAATAAGCATCATGAAATCTTCACGGAGGTAAAGATTGACTATAGCAGACGTAATAATAGATGGAAAGAAACTTTGTAAATTTGTAGATGTTAATATGTCATGTTTCATTATGTATACTGGCCTTCAGTAAAATATATCCAGTGTTTCCTCACTGCAGATTACGGTGCTATTCAGCGCTAACATGGTTCTAAAACCTCCTTCCTCTTCCTATTACATTAAATTACATGTATGACTGGGTAAAAGTCAGGTTTGGTTGGATTATACATTGTCCTTTTTTTCCTGTACGTTTCCTTTTGGGTTTCTACTGCATCACTAAAAAAACATTTTAATAACCGCTTTCTAGGATGTAATTCTGTAAAAGTTTGTCTTTGTCCATTCAACTGGAAGCCTGGAAGGATTTCGAGGTAAGAGTGGGCAATGTAGGAAAAACAACAGACATTTTCACAATACATCACACAACAGATTTCATCCGTGGACGTGAATAAAACACCAGCAGCGCCACGAAAAACGAAATATATTTTTTCCCAATACAGACTCTTTCATTGATCTAAGTCTTTTTTTGAATGATACACACTGTAACTGCACTAGAAGTACCTTCCTTTTTTAAGTGCAACAAAGGTAACTTCACAGTACTCATCCCTGCTCCAAGATAAAACATAAATTCTAGGTTTATTGTGCATAGGATCTGAGACATGAGATTATGAGGTTTTTTTTTTTTTTGTTAGACTAAATGAAGTTATTTTATGCAGGATTATCAGGTTAATGTGGCTGGAATCCAGGCCTGAATGGATGGAGGGAACTGTTGGGGCTCATGTTCTCAGTCTCTTAGTGCCTTGACACTCCGAATCCTCGTACCTTCTGTGTTTCAAGCAGCCATCTGCAGGTAAAATGTGAAAGGAAAAACAGAAATAACACTTCAGAACAGGAATCTGACACCTCTTACCTAGAAAAGTAGTTTGCGGACATTTTCCTTTATAAAATAAAATGACTGTTTTTTAAAACATATTCTGGTCCTAAAAGGGTGTTAATGGTAGTATCTACATCTGAAATTTCCCATATAGCTGGAACTGCCTGCGATTGATTTTCTCTGAGACTGCCCAAGATTTATTTCCTTTCAATTAAAAATGAATCAAAAGTATGTTTTTCTTGACTATTTTGCTACTGGTTTTTTGGGTTTTTTTTACGAAACAGACGTTCTACACCAGATCATGAATGAAAGTATGAAAATGAAAAACGTAATTAAAATGTAATTGTGTAACTATAAAACATTTCTTTGCACCAACCAGAAAAAATCCTGTCATTTTTCCCCCCATCGATGTAAATTTAAATGAAGCACATGAATAGATTCAGCAACTAATATTCTACCTCCACTCATCCTTAAAGAGCCTAATCTCCATTTATACTGGATAAATATTTCATGATTAACAGCCTGACATACATGTGGCAGAAAAGTTATGAATAAACCACGAATAAAAGCATATAAAATTAACCTGCACGAAAAGTTACGTTTTGTCTTCCTCTATAAATTGAACGTAACTAATTTGGAGTTGGGAGGTTTAATTGTGACAGTGATGTTACATTTAATAATTAACACTCAAAACTATTCATTCAGAAAATAAGGTCTTACTTGCTAGAGGAGGAGCAGCTTGTTTAGAGACGTTTCTGGCGAGAGACTTTTGCCACTGAGAAAACACAGACATTTTTTTTTATATACATACATGTAATACATGAGACATGTTTTTTAAAACCCAACACTACTGCACACGAAATGACTGTACAGTCTTCATGCTGGTTTTGCGACCCCTCAATTTATAGGTTGTTGTGGCTTTTAAACCCTATATGGACAAAAGTATTGGGACACACCTGTTTTTCATGGTTAGAGTTGGACCCCTTACTTCTAGTGAAGGACACTTAATGCTTTGGCATACCAAGACATTTTGGACAAAGCCATGCTTCCAACTTTTTGAACAGAGTTTGGGAAAGAACCTTTTCTGGTCCAGTGCACAAAGCAAACTCCATAAAGACATGGCGGGATGAGTTCGGTGTGGATGAACTTCGCTGGTCCGCCACAAAGCCCTGACCTGGAACGGACATTGGTCAGGTGTCCCAATACTTTTGTGCACATAATGTGTTTTATTGAATGAATGTTCACAGAAATGGATGTGTGAGAAATGGGTGTGTGTTTATATATCAGCTACTGTGTATTGGAAGCTACACAGTAAATAAAGACAAAAGCCGTGATTATCACAAACACACACCCAGGAAAGCCTGATTCTAATTACTACTAATACAATGGTGAAGGTTTTATAGACCACCAGGCCATATAAGGCAGATTATTATAGCAATGTAGAACAAGAATGTAATGAAAAGCAACTATATATTCCAAAATTACACATTTCCCACTAATAATTAGGTTTTTTTTTTAGCTTTTTTCCCTTCAGAGTGAATACAATAGAAAACATATAAAGAAAGACCTGGTGGTCAATAATAGTAGATTCCAGTCTGAATAATAATATAATAATACAGGTGGCCTTCAGATGGAATGAAGTGAAACCAGTCCAACCCTTAGTATGTTCTTAAACAGATGACATGTAAGGCAATGTGTTTGCAAAAAAAAAATCAGTAGGATGCTGAGTTTCACATTAAACCACCCAGAGTGCCTGAATGAATCATGAGACTCCTGAGAATGAGAAAGACGGTGAAGGTGTGAGCGTACGATGAATTTCTGCACTTGGCTGAGCCGGCTGAAGAGCATGTAGGAGATGTCGTGCTTGTCCTTGCCGCTGCCCAGATCAGTGGTGTAAATCTGCTTGATGCCTGCACCTCGGATCAGAGGCACACACTCATCACACGGGCACTTGGTCACGAACAGCATGGTGTTCTCCTGCCCCCTCACCTCGGCACTCCTGCGCACAGAGGAGAACAGGACCATCAACACACAGCACCATGAAACACAACAAACTTAAACTGTGATTAAGCCTCCCTTAATTCAGCCCTGAAAACACTCCAAAAACCCCTTCAGGTGAATTAAGTGGCCTGTAATTTGTGAACTGATCCTTTAATTTTACCTTATAATCAGATTTAAGGGTGTGAAACCCCTTAATACTAAACATAAGGTACTAATTCAGGAGGGTCTATTATTTAAGAGGCAAATTAGAAAAAGTAAGGGGGGGGATTCGGTAGTTTTAAACCATAATTAGCCTTAATCTGTGCATTTTTTCTCCTTAATTTTCCTTAAGGTAATGTTAAGGGGTTTTGTTTCACAGTGCACCAGCCTCTGTACCAAAATTAACTCATTTTTTAAAAGCTGGAATAGGATTACTGCCTGGGTACCAACCTGACCATCAATACTGATGATCCCAAACACATTAAGAAGGCAAGAGATTCCACTAATGAACACTTGAAGAAGAACACCAGTTAATTATATACCATCCCAGGTCGATTCCTCATGAATCTGAATGAAAAAATTAGTGTGCAAAGATGTCATCAGAGCAATAGTTGACGTTTTCAGTTCTTAGGTTGAATAACATATTGTTGGCAATCAGCTGCTACAATTAGATTTACAGTCCCCAGGATCAATGGAATCACATGGGCGGGGTGACTCCACCCCCTGCGCTATTCATTGTGTAGAGACATTCAGAATCTCTGCCGCTGTAGGGAAGTGGTGCAGTAATGAAAGCACTCACTTTCTGTGCGAGGATGTACCAACCAATCAGATAACAGAACACCAGACTCTGGTCAGCCAATGAAAACAAAGGATTCTGCCAGCCAATTACGATACAGGCTTCTGCCAGCCAATCAAAACATAGTATTCTACCAGCCAATTAAAACACAGGATTCGGTCAGCCAGTGAGGAGATTGTAGTAAAACAGCCCCGACTGAGTAACTGAGCAAGTGATTTTAAAAAAAATCATGAGGTTCTCAAAGTCCTCCTGAATGGGCCATCACAGCCAAAGAGTTTTCCCTTCAGTAATGATCAGTTTGTGTTTTTGAAAAATGGAATCCCTGGATTCTCCAAATTGATAAATATGTTCAATTATCCTGATGTGAAATTCTAAAATGTGAAGACCCTTAGTATAAAGGTAGTACAGTTCTGGAAGTGTTCTGTGTGTTCTGGGCTCAGAACGAATCCCTTACAATTGGATAAATAAAGAGTCACCTGAAAGTGAGCGCGTTCTGCTCGGCGTGGATGATGTAGCGGTACTTGCGATGGCGCCTCTCCTCCTGTCTGGTGTCCATCTGTGGGAACTCTGCGTATTCCGATCCCGCGGGGTAGGCATTATAGCCACAGCCCACCAGGTACATGGCGCCTGTACCGTCACACTCGGGCCGCTGGGGTACAAGGAGAGGCAGAGAAACTCACTCAAAGAGAGAGTTAGACACAGTTAAAGGAAAACCTAAACCTGTCGATATTAATAGAAACAACAACAAAAATCTTTGATCTATCAGTAGACATGCTAACACATCAGTAACGCCTTCGGGCAGTTAACAATTGTAGGCTCTGATCTGGAACCAATACCCAGGCTAACATTTCAAAATTCTATTGGAAATCACATTTGTTTTTTTTGTTTTAGTTGTTGTTTTTCTCTGTTATATGTCCCCTGACCTACTATTCTACTAAGGTTAAATAAAAAAAGATGAATGGATGGATGGATGGATGGATGGATGGATGGATGAATGAATGAATGAATGAATGAATGAATGAATGAATGAATGAATGAATGAATGAATTAATTAAAGAATTAATTAATTAAAGAATTAATGGTTACTGGCTCAAATACTGCACAAAATAATTTATTTATCAGGTAGGTCTGGCTAACATGCAGAGTCTATTCCAAAAGTCATAGCACAATTGGTCCAGAAGGGAAAAAATGTGTGTGTAACTCAAAGCACTGAAGTTGCCATTAAATGGGTATAAAAACTGCTTTGAGAACAATCATTGAGAAGATGGAATAAATGGTCTCTGCTAACATACAATCAGAGAACACAATGTCAACAAAGTCTCTGGAAGGTGTGTTAAAAGAAAGTTGTGAGCTAAATAGAAAGGTATTTTAATCTAATAGAAACAAGCATCTTTATCTCGAGTTGTTGAAACACGATGTGACTTTTACAATTTGAACTTACCCCTTTGTCCTCGGCCCAAATGACTGTGCCCACTCCCACTTTAGGATCTTCTAAAATACACAACAAACAGAAAAATGCACTGTAAAAATGTAAAACAACAATTTATCTGTCTTTCTGCTGGGAAACACTGTGGAATACCGTATGGCAGATGACATTTGTCTGTAAAACACGGCCGTCTGAGATGTGACCGAATAATTGTTATAATTTAGAACACTCAGAAACGGATGAATAAACCCGAATAAATCACGCGTACCTCACCTGTTCTATAAGCTAGCAGCGTGGCTTGTAGGATGCAGTGCCGTATGACCTCCTGAGGTAATGCTGTCTGACCAGTGGACGAAGGTTCGGTCTCGTAGAACCCGTACTCTTCTTTCAGAACCGGAATACTGGCAGCCACCGAGGCCAAAACTTTAATCAAGTCTTTCATGTGCTGCTGCAGCGAACTGAAAGACGGCTCGGCGCGGAGGTTCTCCAGGCCCATTCTACCGAGCAGCTCTTTGTGCTGAAGCTCGTCCTCTATTAGGAACTTCCTAGAAAAGTCGTCCCAGTTTCTCCAGCGTTCCTTCATAAAGAGTTCCTGGACGTCCCGTGCAGGGTCGTCCACCGCTACTGAGCCAAGGAAGTCGCTGTTCCGGGAGGTCTCTTCTACAAACTGAAGCATGGAGCTGGCCAGAGGCTGCAGGAGGACGCAGATGTGCGGTCTGCTGTTGGACTTTAACCTCTCAGCCGCCAGAGCGTCCAGCACCGCCTCCTGAAGACGAGCCTCCGCAGCATCGCTCCCATCAGACAGAAGACTGACCTCAGCATCAGCCGGCCAGTAAGATATCCTGTTCACACCAGCTGGGGGGGGGTGATAGAGACAGAGAGGTAGACAGAGAGACAGAGTGAGAGTGAGAGAGAGAGAGAGAGAGAAAAATAGAGGGAGAAAGAGAAATAGAGAGAGAGAAAGAGAGAGAGAGAGATAGAGATGGAGAGAGATATAGACAGAGAGGTAGTAAGAGAGAAAGAGGTAGGGAGGGAGAGAGAGACAGAGTGTGAGAGAGAGAGAGAGACAGAGTTAGAAAGAGAGAGAGAGAGAGAGAGCGAGAGAGAGAGAGAAATAGAGGGATAAAGAGAACGAGAGAGAGACAGAGAGAGACAGAGAGACAGAGAGAGATAGAGACAGAGTTAGAAAAAGAGAGAGAGTGAGAGAGAGAGAAAGAGAGAGAGAGAAATAGAAGGATAAAGAGAACGAGAGAGACAGAGAGAGGGAGAGAGAG
>JBBMFX010000080.1:17765127-17785273 GCA_037832545.1 Rhabdalestes septentrionalis | reverse complement strand
GAGAGAGAGAGAGAGAGAGAGAGAGAAAGAGAAGGAGAAAGAGAACGAGAGAGACAGAGAGAGGGAGAGAGAGAGGTAGAAAGAGAGAGAGAGAGCGAGAGAGAGAGAAAGAGAGAGAAAGAGAAATAGAGGGATAAAGAGAAAGAGAGAGAGAGACGGAGAGGGAGAAAGAAAGAGAAAGGGAGACAGACAAAGAGACAGAAATTAAAAGAGAGAGAAAGAGAATGGACAATATGGTTCAGTGTTGGAGGGTTTGTGGTTTTGCTCAGCACTTGTTAATACTTGGCAACTTTAACTGACGTCAGACACAAATCACAAACTCCTGAAAACAAGTGTGGAGCGTAGCTCCAGCCTGACTCACCGTTGATGATCATCTTGAGACAGGTTGAACAGGGCTTCCTGGAGAAGTAGAGCTCGCAGCCCTTCAGCCGGGATCCGTGTCTCATCACCGCCACCTGGCCTGCGTGGAGTTCAGGTCCGGAGCAGTGCAGACCCAGCACTCTCTGTTCATGAACCACCACCAGACCGGCGCCTCGAGTCTGGAAACGTCACGTTACAATCCACGTTAGTCAAGAACCCCAGCAAGGGTTACGTTGAATGTATTTTATAGCAGCGTGTATCACACCACAACTCCACACACAGAAGAGCATACCACTTTCCCAGTAAGAGTCCCGGTACGAGTCCTTCCTGCCGCTATTTCTCTAGACAAGAGCTAATTATCTTTACAACAGCAAGTTTAGCCATTAATCCATTATTGTTTTCACCTGTCTTCCTGTTTCTGTGCTTCATATACAAATCCAAGTGTGATCAAAATGCGAACAAAGTTACTGTTAAATGGTCTCTGAACTGGCCATAAAAAGAGGTTACGTCATATTTATCATCCAATGAATTCCACATCAGTTTATTCATGATAAAAACCCTTCAATGACCTGAATCAGGCATGTCAGTGCAAGAAAACGTGAAGTGAACATGAACGTGAAGAGAAAACACTGAGTTGTGAAGATAAACAAGGACTCCATTTCACTTACAGAGTCATTATCTCGTCTCTGAGATTCCCTCTTGGGAAAAAGTTCCATCCAAAGACTCAGCAGCGTGAACAGGTTCACTTTGGATAACCTGGGTCCAGGGCCTGGAAGAAAGATGACTCATTGCTGGTAAATACTAGTGATTATATGTTTCTAACAATTTTTCAAAATAAAATGACATGATAGTTATTTTATGTGTAATTAAAGATGCACATAAATGTCATTCGATGTATTATTGAGAGACTAATCATCTTTGTATCAACAATTTTTAGTTGCAAATTTGTTAGTTTGAAATGAAGTCATTCTAAGTTTAGCCTGAGAATCTTACATCTGACAAGAATAGCCTGAACATATTTCATTATATTTTTTACCAGTTTTAAAATGGTACCGTTCTCCTCATAATAAAAACATGGTTTGGACAAAAGTATTGGGACAGCTGATCATTACACTAACAGGGACTTTAATATGGAGTTGGTCTCCCTTTGTGGCTAGAACAGCTTCCACTTCTCTTGAAAGATTGTCTTTCACTGGAAGTAAGAGGCCTAGCCCAAACCCTGAAAACAGGACTGTCCCGATACTTTTGTCTATATAGTGTCAAATAGCACTTGAACGAGAATGTGAAACAGGCTGTAAATGGAAACTGAAACTTAGGGTGCAGCCTTGATACTTGAATCAGAATTAAGTTCAGCACGTTTTATTTCCATAATTATTAACGCCCCTGGAAAATTGTTGCTCCAGTAACAGTGGACAGAACACCAGAAGAAAATAGAAGCAGCGTAATCAATAGAATAAAACTATACAACATAATACAACTATAATATAAATGTACATAATACAAATAATAGATATACACTAATATATATATATATATATATGTATACTGTACTTTTATATTATATGTAAAATTACACTGTACAAATATGTATTATATATAAACCTCTGTAAGTCCATGGATGTATTGGATATATGTCTGTATGTATGTGTAATACGAGAGACACTAATAATTAAGTCAATGAAGGGCAGGTAAACAGAAGCATTATAATTATGTAATACAGGTATTAGAGATGAATTATAAAGCAGATTTGACAGTGACAGGTGTGTGTATGTCCTCACCCTGCACCCTGCAGTCAGTCTGAGTGCTGCTGCTCCTCACATCTCTGTTCTCTGTGCCCCCCTCACAGTTCTCCTCCACTCCTGCACCCGGACCTGGGTAGTGTGAGGTTTCCATCCAGGATCAGTGTGTGGTGTGAGGGTTTACCTCCTCCAGAACTCGCCCTGTCCGATCACAGCTCTGTCCACATCCCTCTCTTCCTGCAACGTTCTGACGTCACCCTGTAGGAGGAGCCCCCCCTGTCACCTTCATATCCGGGTTGCCAGATATTCCTCTGGAATCCCCGAGACGCATGGCTCTGCCTTGACTATTTGATTGAATAGAAGAAATACCTCCAAGGACAATTTATATTTATTGCATTAAATTTAAGATGCACAGGTAAGAATAAAATAGTAAGCGAAAACATATTTCCAATGTTTAAATATCTCATCGAGTGCTTGAGATACACACATTGTGCAATTGTGTATGTGATGAGTAATTTTGAATCTTTAATCAAAGGTTTTGTTGCTCTTTACAGGTCATATGCCAGGAAGTTTTTTTAAAATTACATTTTATTTCACAAGAAAGATTACATTTTGAATGACCAACATTCTACCCATTTTCCAAATTTAAATGTCATGTTTCTTAAATGAAGTTTCTACTTTGACATATGTACCTAAAATTGCACAAACCTGTCATTAAATGTATGCTTGGAAGACTAATCATCTGTGTCTACAATTTTTAGTTGCAAATATTTAATTTGGTAGTTGAAATGAAGTCGTTCTAGATCCTGAGAATCTGGCATCTAGTAATCCACAATGTTAATAGGTATATATTAGGTATATATTATGTTAATAGTATAATAGGTGTAAAATAGGTGTGTGTAGAATTCAGCAATGGATACAGTGCAAGTCATTGCTGGACAAGCTTAATAAGAGTTTATTTCTTAATCATCACATAATCCACAGCTAATTAACTTCTTAACACATCCAGCTTTTGATACTGGGTAATCAGTATAGATTCCTAAATTTTACATTGGAATATCGGCATCAGTTTCAATGCAGAACAGATAACAATTGTGGTAAAAGAGGCAAAAGAAAAAGATACTGAAAAATGATTTACTCAAAGTGTAAAGCATGGCTTTATTTACGTATTGCATTACTTGAATAGTGCTGCAGGTTTAAGCAGACAAATAATTTCTCCAAAACAGTGTAAAAACTTTACAATATGTACATTTCACACGATTCGATTCAACAGAAAAGCAGTCAAAAATTCACAATGTGGGCATCTGAGCATAAATCCAAAATTAACCAATGACGGGTCACACAAACCTGAAGCCATCTAAAACATACAGTGCCAATAAACAATGGACACTTACAGGAGCCTCTAATAATGTTCTGATTAGTGATAAGAGGCTGCTGTTCTTGGACTATACTTCTTCAGGGGGGTTCCCTCTCGACAATCCACGACTTTCTGCATGTGGACACTAGTAAGACATGGTCTGGTAAGAAAAAAACAAAAGTCACATGATCACGTCTGGTCCCGCAAAATCATCTTGACACGGATTAAGCCTGGTTCTCTGCTAATATTTTTCAGTGGTGTATTCTCAATGACCTTCTCCAGGTAAAAATAAATAAATATTTATAGGAAAGTGCAATATTCAGCCATCGACCAGTACTCAAAAAAGTTAAATAAAGTGTTATTTTCCTTAAGGAATGGATATGCAGTGCAAAGTTTAGGACTACAAGACTGTTGTTGATTGTGCTGGAGTTTGCACTGTCTGAACAGCTCATGCAAGCCGATTCATCTCAGATCGGTTTAATTTATTCCATATACTAATATAGAGGCATGGAAAAACAAAAATAAGAGATCAAATTTCTTTTTTCTGTTCACTGTTTGTACAGTGTATGTGTGTGTGTGTGTGCAAAATGCACAGGTTGCTATTCTTTTCTGAACTATTTCAGTGTGTGTGTGTAAAAAATAAGAAACACCTACATTTGTGTTGAGTGCAGTATTGTGTGTAAATTAGCTTTTCTATGGTCTGTATTCCAGTAGCTTCACTCCTGATGCTGTTTCTGATGGATGAAACAGAGTCACAAATGCACACATTCTGCTCTTAACATCACTATTTTAAATGTTGCATTTGTGTAGTTTAACAAATTATTTATATGTATTATTTAATAAATGATTTGTATGTATTGTTTTTACATTTTCTCAATTTTCAAGTGTGGTCAGTAGTTTATAAAACAATATTGAGAAGCACATTTTACACAGACACACTCCCACAAATCACAAAAGCAATACCCTGGGGGAAAAAAAGACGCTATCTATTGCTTTTGGCCATACTTTCTAATATCTGCAATCACACCATTTTATAAAAAGACAAACGCAGTGCACTAAACCAGACACTACCACATCCCAGTAACTCACCTCTCTTAACACCGTCCGAGGGAACATGAGAAAGAAATATCACAAATTGTTGCTATTTGACCAAAACCTTGTATGTCTGTCATATATATATATATAAATAACTCAAATACGAGTTGATATACTTACTGTGTGAAATGAACAAATGAATGAATGAATAAACGGAAAAGGCCCCAAACGACTGGTCCTTTTAAGTTATTATTTAGGAGATCCGAGGTTTTCTTCTTACAGCAAGAAAATGTGACTCACACCAAAGCAACCAACACATCTCAGTTCACACGACAGCACAAACAACTCCAGCCGAAGTGTTCGGGAAAGTAACGTCGCAAACATTATAACAAGAAATTCCAGACTGGAAGCTATATAAAGTAACAGATCATCTCCATGACTGACATTTGCCTTAACTGGAGTTGTAACATCTGCTCTAAAGCCTGACCTAGATTGTAAAATTGTAAAAGTGCTCATAACTCAAACGGACATTTCCTAAAACATATATTCACAGAGGCTAGACTTGCACAAAACATGCACCTGTGGATCCTCAAAACGCATGTAGCAGATTCTTGCCCACTGATCTGATGGGCAATTAGTGCGAAAGGCTTTAAATCCATACAGGTGCCTTCAATGGAATGAATCTGGGCCTACCCATGCACAACAAGTCCATGCAGCAGACTCCCAACAGCAGGGTTTCCTGCTTTGAAGGTCGACAGCCTGCTATTAGTAGCAGCGCCATCTAGTGACGTGGATGACTGCCTGCAGTGACAGATGGGCTCCTGGGCTTACAAGCCTCTATGCGTGCACACGTGGTGCTGGTCTGGGGCCAGAGAGTCAGTTTTTGAAGGCTCCGCAGCGACTGGCTCTGCAGATGAACTCCTTCAGCATGTTCCCGTCGATCTGCCAGAACGCAGCGGTCTGGGTGACCTCGGTCAGGTGGTTCACACAGAACTTGAAACAGAACTCCTCCAGATCCTTAAGCAACAGAGATGTTTATCAGTATGACCTCTCTGCAAGCATATTTCTAGAGATTTCCACAAACTACTTTGGCAAAAAGCTGCAAAATACTTTGAAGATTATGGGCAGGTTCACAAGCTAGATCTGAAACTAATCACATACTGTAGTAAAGACGAAAATATCAACCTAGCCTTTCTTTTCTGAGGTAAATGAATAGCTGCTTGTTTAATTCGATTTTTTAGCCAATATTGTTCTTTGGCGTTGGTTTTGTCAGTTAATTGTGATTTTATTTCCTTAAAATTAAGGTGACTTAAAAAATGACAACGGTATTTATAAAAACAAAACCCCTCAAAACCCTTCAAGGTTTTCAAAATTTATCCATGAGCTGAAAACATTGGGCTTCAGTGGAGCTTTGACAAAAAAACTCATCATAATAATAGTAGCAAGCATTTTCGCTGTGCTGCTAAGAGCAAAACACATATCTGGATCCTTTGTCATAGTAATGCTCAAGCAATATTTACAGTATTTAATATTTGTATATGTATTTGACATGTCTAACAGTTAATAAGAAGTTACATTTATATAGTGCTTTTCACAATCTCAAGGACACTTCTGTGACAAGCTTGAACAACTGATTCTATATATTTAAAAAAAGCTCAGTTTTACTGAGCTACCATAAAATAAGCTGCCACGATTCCAACGCTCACTGTGTTTTGCTCCATGTTATGAGTCAAGGTTAGTTATACCTCAGCATCATATCTGACTGCAGCAGACAGCAGGGAGAAGGCGTTCTCCACAGTGATACCTCGCTTTATGATGTGCTGACACAGCCGCTTCAGCCTGTTCTCACAGTACGAGGTTGCCAGATCCAGCAGTCCTGTGGAGAAAAGTGCTCCGTAATTGTAGCATCACAAATAATTGAGGCACAGATAAAAGGCAAAAAAAAAAAGCATCGATGCTGCGTTTTTACTGTTCAAGTTAAAAGTCGAGCAGCCCATGCATTCAATTATCTAATGTACTTATTATATTTGGGCCTTAGAATAATCACAACATTAGGGCTGTTATTGAAAAAGGTGAACAATAAAAGGTTTTAAAAATACGTAAAGATTAAATTGTATAAAAATGGATCAGGCTCGCTTATTTATTGTAAATGTTTGTATTGTACACATACAATGTTTTTGTTTTACTTTAAGACATACCTATACTATTTTTTTTTTCATGTTTCAGGCTGTTCACACGTTGGACTCACCAATGGCATCCTCTGGGGGAAGATCAACAGTGTCTGTGTACAGAAACTCAAGGAAAGAGCGGTAGACAGGATAGGAAAACTGATCAATCTCTATGACCTCTTTCATATCTTCATTCCAGTGGGACTGAAACATGGATCTGAAGTGTTCACATCTGTAATGGGATTGAAATGGTGACAACAATAATATTAAAGGAAAGTTTTAATGATCGTAAACGGATCCTCTACACTTTTGTTTCTAAGGCTTAGTTGTTCATAGGGGAATATGAAGTTCACAGTGCATATATCCACTTTAAAATCACACATTTTATGTTTTTGATTGTTTTTTTACTAAATTTATAGATATTTTTAAAAAAAGTAAGCTTTCATGAGCATACACTTAAATGTTTACAAAACAAAATGATAGAAGACAGTACTAAACCCACACAAAATGTCCCTTAAAGAAGGAGGACAGACATACATGTCTAAAATGTTAACACAAGCTTTGACAAATCAGAAAATGGCAATAATGCAGCTCCTGCGAAGAAAAAGAAGAGAATTTGCCAAAAGGCTGCAAAAAGTATTTACGTCTTGCTGTAGAAATCTCAAAGCTGTAACTGCCTGGAATAGCTTTGCAATGAATGTCAAGTATAAACACACACACACACAATATTAAATTGTATTGTCTTATAAACTAAGACACTGAATATCCAAACTGCAAGCACTGCATTGCATAATTCGTGTGGCAAGCTCTGCTTGGCTGGACTTTTACACTCTTTCATGCTGCTACCAATAAATAATAATATTGAAAATAATAATGAAAAATCATGACATGAACAACAACAACAACAAAGTGTAATGAAATGAGGAGAGAAAGCACCTGATTTTAAGCACCGCTTTGTGAACGTGAATGAATTTTCCATCTACGCTGAACTTGAGGTCTGACGTCTCGGGGCTGTCGAACTCTTTCTTCAGAGACTGGGCCACTGTCAGGAAGTCGTCGTGCTCTACCAGAAGAGTAACAGTTGTGTTATTGCACTTCAGACTTGGGAGAAGGAGGGGGTGAGGAGGAGCTGTGTTTTCATTAGAGCTAAATATTTTTAGATACACACGACTTAATCCAGCTCTGGTCATGAGAGTAGCTCTAAACAGCCGATCTGAAAATGAGATAAGTGACGGTTAAGTTCACAGCCATGATGCAGCTCTGTTTCACGGGAAACAAGAAACAGTTGTGGTAGTGGTAGGTACTCCAATTAAAGCACTCTTTTACTCCCTCCGTGTTTACAATAATGAATATTAGACTATCCTACCTTTCTCAAATTAGGATAGCCTAATTAAAAGATCATTAAAGGCTTTATCAGCTTTTTTCCAGTAAAACACTTAAGAGATGTTTGAAAAATTGCACTTATAATCACAAAATTACTCAATACACACACACACACATATATATATTTTTTTTCTTTTCCCGCCAATAACAACTATTACACAAAATTGAAACAAAATGTTGCAAAAATCCATTTACTTCTTACTGTAGACATCTCTAAGCTGTAACTGCTGAGAACAGCATCACAACAAAGTAATATCATTATCAATTTGTGCCATCTTCATCAGTTACAAAATTGCATATATAAGCATTAAATCTATCATTCATTTCATTCATAGATTTAGCCCTCAAAGCAAAATGACAACTCACTTGAAGGTTGCGCTTAATCTGTGCCAGGCAAATGCCAACAGACAAACACAAGCCGTCCTGGAACTGGAAAAAGAGCATGCTGACTAAAAGACTGTCCAGACTCACCCATTGACAGCAGCCTCCACATTACTGAGGGAGTGGCAAAGCAAGCAAAGACGTCATCGGTACAGGAGAAGTGCGTGAGGTGGGGCAGGACGATGGACTGGCCCCTACACTGACCCCACATGTACACCTGGCCGCTCTGGGTCTTTGCTGCAGAGGTGTGAGTGGAGTGGCAGGCAGCTATCTCCACAATCCTGGACAAACGGGAAGAAAGAGGAGGGGGGAGGAACAGGAGTGGTGGGAAGGAAAGGGAAGGGACCCAGGTGGAGTAGTTGAGAGGTAAGAGAGAAAAGGAGGAAAGGATAAAAGAAACACAGAATGGAGAACAAACCTGGTTCAGAACTGTCAAATAAATACTTCAACATAATGTTTATTTCAACTTGTAACGCATTCAACAGGGCAGTTCACGTCGCCAAAAGGACCAACATAAAAAAAAAAATTAAAAAAAAGCAAACTGGTAGCTGCTCACTTTCTTTTGTTATTAGCAATGTCCGCATTTATTTGACAACTCGAGAAAATGTCTGTCCTTTCAAAAATCGAGAAGTCTGCCATCTTACTTTGAATGAAAAACAAAGAACCATGACAGGATTCTCAAAACAGGAAGGACGGGGGAACTTCCCAGCAGGCCGAGAGGAAACGACTCTAGGATGCAACAATGCAGAGCGCTGCTGGTGCTCTGACGGACCACGCTCTCGACATTTTTCGTTATTAACTCAATGTGACCACATTACCACACCCAGAGCTCAACTCGGCCTGAGACCTCACGCTGAAATGGAGAGATCAAAAGCAAACATGAAGCGCAACAAAAACAAATAAACAAAAAAAATTAAGCGGTGTGCCTTCAGTGTCCAAACTAAATTAAACTTCACATTAATACTCAATATAAGAGGCCTATATGCACAAACACACACACATTATATATACAGCTCTGGAAAAAAATAAGAGATCACTGCAATTCCTTTTTAAATATGGATCTCTATGTAGGATTATGTGAATTATTTCTACTTCTGT
The DNA here is from genome assembly GCA_037832545.1 of Rhabdalestes septentrionalis. Lineage (NCBI taxonomy): Eukaryota > Metazoa > Chordata > Actinopteri > Characiformes > Alestidae > Rhabdalestes > Rhabdalestes septentrionalis. Next base: position 17,775,752 of record JBBMFX010000080.1, on the reverse strand, counting down.
AAACACAGCAATCTTTCTCTTATTTTGATATGTTGTCATTTTCTTTAGAATGAAGCTTTAATCTCTCTCTCGCTCACACAAACACACACACACAAACACAAACACAAAGGGGGTAAAATACAAGAAGCACATGCTTACTAATAAAACCAAAATGCAAAAAACATGAGCTAAAAATCTCTGCAGGAAAACACTAAATAAAATGGGAAAAGAGGAACAAAAACCAACAAAAAAGCCCTCCCACAAATGTTTGTTCTCCATTTTCTCACCTCTCTTTCTCAGCCATGACCTGAACGGGGCTAAGTTGGTTGCTCTTGTTGCCTGTACCGAGCTGACCATAAGTGTTGGCTCCCCATGCATAGAGAAGACCCTCATCTGTTAGTGCCAATGAGTGGGCGTAACCAGACGCAATCTGAAACAGACAGAACAGATGTACATGAAACAAGGGGTCCCAGGGAAAAAGGGGAAAAATCATGCAATATCTGTTTGTCTAAACTTTAAAAAGCTCGTTAACTATTAATGCATTAATATTTAGGAGTATTTACAGAACTAACACTCAGGTTTATGTATATGTACATACATATTTAACATTTCGATGACACTTTTCTTGGTTATATAAAGATTACTACATCTTTGTGGGTTGTGATGTAAATGTTCAACCACTTCAGGTCACACTATGAACTCTTAGTTAAGATGAAACTTTTCTTGGGATTATCATCCTGAAAGAATCCACTGCCATTAGGAAATACATTTGCCATGAAGGGGTGTACTTGGTCTGTTTGTGTAGGAGAACACTGCATCAGTGTCCCATCTTGTCTTTTTATCCTGGTGCCATTTCCACCTAGGTAAGAGACACTTATGCATGCAGCCATCCACAAGATGTAAAAGTTAGATTTATCAGACCAGGCCAACTTCTTTCACTTAATTTAGTTCATGAGCCTAATAGGGGCATTCAGCACTGTATAGGGGTCAGCATGGGCACTCTGACTGGTCTGCAGTGACGCAGTCCAATACCCAGCTTGCTGTGATGCACTGTGTGTTTGGCCAACCTTTTTTCATAGCCAACATTTTTTTTTAGCAATCTGAGCTACAATTGATCTTCTGTTGGATGCTCTGTTCACTTCTGTTCAGCTACTGTGGAGCACTAGTTTTAAACATTGAAAAATTAATATCCATAGATAATTATCGAACAGTATGCACTTTGGGTTCAGAATAGGTTCCCATAACAAAATCCTTCGCATCTCTCACGGTAACCATTGTGTGATCATACCTGCAGAACACAGAGTCCCTGCAACGCTGCTAACCGGCACGGAGTCAGCTGATTACCATTGTTACCCAATCCGAGCTGTCCATTACCATTATAGCCCCAACCATATACCTGCGAAAATAATAAAACATTCATGAAGAAAACATCTTTACTAAAATATTATCTGGAAAATAAGGGAGCATTACACCATTCTTAGGAGAGTTTTTTTTTTTTTTTTTTTTTACAAGAACAACATTTTTTAATTGGAAGGTGGTTTAAATAATTCTGTAAATAAAATGAATAACACAAAACATAAAACTTCTTAACAGTTTTAAAACCCTCCACATAATATAAAAAATGTATTTTCCTAAAAGAGTTCATAAAGGCCAATGACCACTTAAAAACATTTAATTTTAAGAAGATAAAGTAGGTTAGTCCAATAATGTCCAATATGTACAGCAGAACGTGCAAAAATGTCATGTTACTGTCTAGACTTGCATTATTGCATTTAAACTTTAAACATTTTAAATACTGTTTAAAATATATAGTTGCTGTCTGGTAGAAACTCAACTTGAGGTATTTGTTTTTAGTTTTTTTTCATGAACCAACAATATTGGTCAGCCTCCATGTGGGTCTGTAAAATTTGGAAATTATTAACCAATGAAAAAATAGATATACCAATTAGTTATACCAAAATTTTAGTTAGTTTTTTGAGTATCTAAAAAATATCAGTTTTGGACAAAAAAGTACTGGGACGCCTGACCAGTCCACCCACTGGTTTCAGCCCGACAGCGACAATATTCTAGTAATTCACTTTGGACCTAAAAGGTCCATCCCAAAAGGTCACAAAGTCTAAAAGGAATTTGCTTATTCTGCGTCAATGATAAAACAAAGGATGTTTTATTGGTCCATTCTAAGCCAATAGAAATCCAGTAAGGTTTTGTTTTTACCTCCCCGTTGTCTGACACAGCCATAGAAGAGGTCTGGCCACAGGCTACACTGACCACCACTTTGTTCTGGAGACAGTTGGACACTTTACGTGGTGTTGGCTGGTTGGCAGTGGAACCAGAACCCACTTGACCACAGTTGTTGTAGCCCCAGGCGAAAACCTGTGAGAACAAAAGTAGCATCACATAAAAACAAAGACATTGATGAACAATACATGAAAAGGTTTTTAAAGCTTTCTTTTAAACTGAAATCTCAAGTAAAGTACGATATTTATGCTAATCCAACACATTTTCCCCCTCTTTTTTCTTTTTTACAATACACTATTTCTGTTCTACCTAATGTACCACATTCAAACTCAATTACACTACATTAAAGTATAGCTTTAAATCCTTTATCCAAAAAATGTAAATAATATGAGTATTTAAAATAAAAGAACTGATACAAAGCATAACAGACTATTTGCCGTTTTCAAATAACATTTGTACTGCAGAAATCTTCTATTATCTGAACATGCTGTTATCTGTTATCACATGAACTAAAGCAATGGTTTACGGTCCTTTTTCTTGAAATAAAACAAGAACAGGGAAACATATATGCTGGAAGTTTTTTTTTTACTGAGACCTGAAAGAGACAAAAGTCTTTTAGGCTTTGTCCCGTGCATCGCATGATCTCTCTCACAGCTAGTTCACTATTGCAAAATATCTAACTCCTCTAACTGAGAAAAAGCTGGGTTGTTTCAAAACTAAATCCAATCTAATGCCTTTAATATGCAACTAACCCATATTTCTAACCCACTTTCGGCCGTTCTGAGAAAGAAAAGGGAGGTGAGGGGGAAGGTAATGAGGATTTTTTGGGGCAGGATTACTGGATTAGGCATTGAAACATGTTACATTTGAACTAGGAGCAACAGGAATTCTCTTGTAATACATTATAGGGCATCATGTAGTGTTCATACTGACCACTGTATTGAAATGTTCATTTTTATTAAGCTTTATTTACGTTATTCCATTACAATGCACAGTGGTAAATAAATTTTAATGAAACAAGTGTGATCATTTAACATATCTGATCAAACTGATTTATTTTAGGATTTTTCTAAAGCGCTTTGCTGATGGGCACAATTGACTTAGATGAATACTCCAAAATTAAGCATCTGCCCATTGGCTTGTACTAATGATCAATTACATTCAAATTATCGTTTATAATAATGAATGAATCGCAGCAGATATTTGCAGCATACAGTGCTCAAGTAAAAGTCATTTAAAAAAATAAACCTAAAATAAAAAGGCCAGAGTGTGTTTCAGGCTTAGTCCTTCATCTTCTCTCACCTCCCCTTCATGGGTGAGGGCCATCGAGTGGTGCGACCCACAGGCCACCTCAATCACCCTCTTGTTCTGCAGGTTAGTGGACACCAGCACAGGAGACACTCCCTGATTGGTTGTTCCATTGCCAAGCTGACTGTACCCATTGTGCCCCCATGCATAAAGTTCTCCTTCTGCAAAAGATGCAACAATGGCATAATAGGTCGTTAAAGAGTGTCCAACAGCATAACTGAAAAACACCACATTAAAATGTGTCACACTAAATTAAAAGACACTACGTTAAAATGTATTTATTTGGCGGTTATTAGTCATCAGTTTGCATAATAAGAGCATTTACCTATAGGAAATAATCCTCTTCCTGCTTTCGCTTACCATGAGAAATACAGTACAGAACATTTCGATGGCTATGCTGTGTATGTTAGTTTAATTTTCATTGTTTATCCTTTTAAAAAACGGTTTCATGCACACATGAGAACACTCAGTAAATTAATCTACCACTTCTATATCTGGCAGTATCATTTTAAAGTAGGAATGTTCTGAGAACATTGCGAAATACAACTCTGAGACAATATTTGCAAACTAAGCCATACCCTCTGTAGCAAGTAGCACATGTGGTCCACTGCCGTAGCTGAGACTGATCACCTTTTTTCCACTTAGGCAGTCGAGCTTTTTGGGGACGATGGTGCTCTGACTGTCTCCTGTGCCCAAACAGTTACTGCAGTTCAGCCCAAATACATATACCTGCAGAACAAAGCACACAATCAGGCCAGGTACTCCTCTGGGTCTATTAAAACTGCCCTGAATGCCACTGTCTTGTCTTATGTACTACGCATAAGACATCACACTTGCATATTGTGTTCACTGCATAATGAAAACAAAGTGCAATTATAATCTGCCAATTAAATTTTTCTAAAGAAACATTGTTTTAGTACAATATAAGCCCAGTTACTGCTGATCAAAAGGATTAAATGGCCTTGAGGTAAGTTCTCTTAATTCTAATTTGAATATCATCAGTTTAAATGTACACAAGACACGTAGTGTCTAAATGCTGCTGTTTAGTTTTACACTGGTGCTACAAATGTATTACAGATAAAAAGAAATGGAATGTTCTAATTGCCAGCTATCATTGTGCCAAGGACACGGCTTAATCAACACAGAGTTATGTAATCTCAAAAGACCAATGTGGTCTCTGACAGTATACGACATTGTTGTCGAGGTGGTGTTAAGTATGCAACATGCTAGGTTTTTGTGGGGGTTTTGGGGGAAAATATATCATACAAATCACTCCACTCACCTCATCATCATGGGTTATGTAGATAGCTTCATTGGCGGATGTTCCAAAGACACATGCCTTCCGTATAGAGGCAATGTCCTGCGCACTCATGAGGGTGAAGAGAGGCCATTTACTGACGTCCACCATGGCTACACTACTAATGATCTGGGAGACGGGGGACAGAGACTTTGTGGCAGGGGCAGGAACAGGAACAGGTACAGGAGAAGGAGCAGGGGCTGAGGTTGAGCCAGCACAGCCACTGCAGTTACTGGCACTGCGCGCACACACACACACACACACACACACACACACACACACACACACACCCACACACACACACACAAAGATAAGGCATTACATAAACTCTTAACACAAGCTACACCAAGAATGAAGTAAGATTTTCATAAAATAATCCTCGCTATAACATTACTAAGAATAGATCCCCCTAACCTAATGTGTACAGATACAACATCAACACAGTTTGAAATTCTTGACATTTGAGGATAACATCTGGCACTGAGGCTGGATACAATGACTACTATCAACTTACCTCTTCTTCTTTACACATTGATGCATAATTGAAGTGTTACACATTGAAACATCAACTCAGAAAACTTTAAGACTACGCAGATCTGTAAAGAGGCCAAGTTTGTGTTTAAGCTGCGGTTGCAGCAAACAAACATAAAAAACCTGTGCAGTAAATGTAGTGTATTTGCTGCTCTGCTAGAAGCCTCTCAAAACACTCTATGGCGCACGTGTTAGTTCTCGAAAGCGAGAGAAAATACAGCTCTGAACTAAAATATACACTGTTTGTTTTGTTAACTATGTAGCCAGCTGTCCTAGTTAGCCTGATAGACAGCAATTAATCTGGGTAAACAAGCTAGCCGCCTAGCAAGCTAAAGCAGCACTGCAAAGCTGTTTATCGAGATAGGCCCACAATTAAGCCTTTTACCAAGTACTATAAACTATTCCGCAAACTAAAATGTAAGTAAAAGCAGAAAATGTCTAACTATGCCTGGTTTGCAGCTGTTAGCCAGCCTAGCTGTCTTGGATACTGACCTACAGCATCGCTCCATCAGGGTAACCAGGAGAACTGAAAGGGAAAAAATGAAGACTGTTTTTTTTTCTAAGAGAACCGATCCTAGACCTACCTAAGAAAGTACAAGAGGAGTTTGAGACAGCATTAATAGGCAGAGAACAGGTCTAGTCCTCATTAAAGTCTCTCTTTCGCTCTCTCTAATAATACTCCCACCGCCACAGTTTTGAGCTGCAACTACACAGCTACGTCACGCCAGTAACACGATCTCTGCACAAAAGAAAAGCCCTTATTAACAAAGCACAAAAACACTTAAGCATGAATATTAAAACTGAAGAATCGTTCAAGTATCACATAATCGTATGAACTACATTACAACTTATTTGTTACAGGGGAAAAGATGTATTTAGGACTTGCAGAAAATATGGCTTCAAATTAAATGGGGAATTAAAACATTTATCTAATTGTAGACATTTTTGAGTGAAAATAGTGCACTGAAGAGGAAAAATACCAACTCAAATATACATGTAAGGAGTCAACTATGGCCCCACTCACTTAGGTCTGTTCATTTTGGGGAAACACACTATATGCACAAAAGTATTGGGACGCCTGACCAGTCCACCAACTGGACTTTAATTACCTTGGATTTAACGTGGTCCCCGTTTTGTAGCCTTAACAGCTTCCACACTTCTTGGGAGGCTTTCTGATTCTGGAGATTTTTCCCCATTTACCATGTAGAGCATTTAGGAGGTCAGGCACTGATGTTGTAAGAGAGGGCCTGGCTCATATGACTATACTACTGTTTACACATTTACCTATTATATAAACAGGGGCCTCCTGGTGTATTTTCATCTAAAAAATTCACTGAGAACTATTTTGAAACGCCCTCAAAATAAAAGGAAGACGCACCTTTGCCTTGAAATGTGGATAAACTTGTTTTGCTCAATGGAAGGACAACCTGACACATATAGGCCAACAGGTTGTCGACAGCAAACCACAGCTTTGCATGTTTTCTTCTGCTTTGCCAGCAGTAACCTCAGGCATGCTGCTTGTTTGATCATCTTTCTAACAGAGAACAGCCTCTGCTCCAAAGGAAAGCCCTATTTGTGAGTGACGACATGGTTAATTGCGCTTAAAATGGGGGCTTTGTTTTCAAAGAAGTTCCTCAAGACTCGACAGGTGACTTTGCTGGGTCTGGACTCAGCTGGGAAGTCCACACTGCTCTACAGGCTCTACAGTGGGGTCCTCATGGAAACCTCACCCACCATAGGCTTCAACGTGGTGACACTAGCTCTGGACAAGAAGACATCACTCACCGTTTGGGATGTAGGGGGGCAAGCAGCCATGCGAGCCAACTGGAGGTACCACCTGGAGGGCTGCAAGGCTCTGGTGTTTGTAGTGGATGCCAGTGACCACTCCAGGATGGAGGAGGCCAAAAAGGCTCTGAAGAAGGTCCTTAGTGACCAAAACATGGAGGACGTCCCCCTGATGGTCCTGGCCAACAAATCTGACCTGCCCAACGTTATGACGGTCAGTGAGGTGTCCAAGCAGCTGGATATGGAGAGTTACAAAGACAGGATTTGGGAGATCCAAGCCTGTAGTGCTTTGAAAGGACTGGGACTCCAGCAAGCGTTACAATCTGTGATCAGACTCATTCAGAAGGATTGAGAGAGTCTAGATCGGAAAACAAAAAAAGGATTGAGTATAAATATTCTGTTAGTATCTAACTTGAGAACCAAAGGCTGATTATTATTTATCTTATTTATTTAGAGGCATTTTATCTAGTAAATACTAAGAAAATACTAGTTTATGTGGAACAATCATGGGCCATTGTTTTAAGCACTAATTACACACTTGTAATTTTTTTCATAGTATAAGATTTATGTTTTAAAAGAAAATGGAAGTCCTCGGAACACCACAGGCCATTTTTATTTTTGATATAATTATAATGACACTGATAAAAACTGTGGTTCTATGTGGACCATACATAGAAGTAAAGAGGGACAATATGAAGGTCAAATTATGCATTTTTGGTTTGTAAATTGACAGATGGAAGACAAATGTAGGAAGAAGACAATCTTTGTGTGAGGGTAAGTCTTCTTCCTACATGATATACTGCAATTTTTTGAGACTCCAAAAGACAGTCTTTGGGATGAGATTGATTAAATCCACCCACTAACAGACTGATGTTAATAAACACTGCACAAAGAGCCAGGTGTTTTAATTGTTTTATTTGATCATACTATGTGATCAGACTAATGAAGTGAATTGTCATTACAGGATATTACTGATGAGCAAAAACATTAGCATGACAAATGAGATTATATAACCGTATAATTGAGTTTCGCTGTATTGTATTAAAAGCTGTTGTATGTTGTGTTTCAAATACATTTACATTAATGGGTGTGTTTCAGATCCACCCACATTCATTCACTGACAAGCACTTCTATATAAAAGCGAATCTAAGCAAATGTGCATTAACAGTAATGTTTTTTTGAAATTACACTTTAGAGTTATTGGAATAACTGAGCAAAAATGAAATCCATCCTTTCCTCATTATCTATTTCTGCTTCTTCACACTGTTATGGTGTCTCTGTAGCTCCTTCCATGACTGGGAGAGCAGCATTCCAGGCACCAGCACCCATATACCATTAAAAAATACGAGGTAGACCCACAGGTAGAGCCAATTACTAGTGTTCAGGTTAGGACTTCCTATCAGCCAGTCTGGGCAAAAGGTCATCCAGCCTCCATACAGTTCACATATGCATAGGGTGATTTGGACAAAGTGCCTGCAACAGAGAAAGGCCAGGGGATAAAGTTTACATGCACAGGCAGGCTCAAAGGACAAGATTAATGATTTTGTAGATATGAGCTCAGGTGCCATGTGAAAAGCACTTATTTCTGAACCACTCAACTATTACTAATTTCCCATAGAGTTGTCAGAATACAGGGAAACTGCACAGGTTAGGTCTAACTAGATGTGTTGGTGTTTTATTACTGTTTGTTTCAATCATACCTGTAGTGCTTCTCTCTAACAATAGCGTAAACCAACAGAAGCGCTAGAAACCCATCCAAGACAACCGTAAGCAGTTCCAGAGATACTATAGTTGGGTCTGAGTGTAGCCAACGCTGGTCTGCCTTACCATATTCCTTCCCTGTGGATACATTTTACAGACTGAATTAATGCGATAAGAAATGCCCAAACCTCTGCGGGTTGCAAAATACCAGCACTCATCGCTAGATGTCGCCGTAAGCTTCTATTATAGCCTTAACGTACAGTACGTTCACTACATGTAATCTAAATTCAAGCTTATTAAACAATATAATTTAACGATATAGACAAAAGTATTGGGACAAACCTCTTAATTGCTGAATTCCTGTGGCCCTTACTACTACTATGGTCCAGCATACAAAGACAAGTTGGACAACACAATAATTTCAACGCTGCGGACAGTTTAGTGACTGCCCTTTCATATTTCAACCAGGGGCGTGTCTAAGGGGTATGCTTTGTCCTTCCAAAAAAAAAAATCTGCCCCCCTAAATGAGTTAACTCCCCTATGATATTCTGGTCACACCTCTGATTAAAGCGCGACTGCGCCCCAGTGCACGAAACAATAAAGACATGACTGGATGAGATTGGTGTGGCAGAACATGACTGGCCCACCCAGAACCCTGACCTTAAGCCCATTCAACACCTGTAGGGTGAACTGGAGATTGTGAGCCAGGCCTTCTCGTCTTACATTAGAAATAATGGGCACAAAATTCCCATGGAAACACACCAAAATCTTGTGAAAATCCTTCCAAGGACAGTGGGACCAAGTACTCGAAAGAAATATAATTTAAGTCCCCGTTGGTGTACTGGTCATACGTCCCAATACGTTTGTAAATATAGTGAAGGTTTATAATAAAACAGTGCATCACAGCCATACTTACAAAGTTCAGCGAATATGCTATCTGAGGTTGCAACCGTTCCAATCAGGGACATGTAGACGAATGGGCCTTCCTGTTAAGAGAAAACGACCACAGGTGAGAAACAGCGTGATGTTACACTTGTGATAAAAGGCATTTAAAATTATTAATCACTAGATTAATGTGAATATGGCATGTTATAAAAACAAGAACAAAAGTAATGGAACGCCTGACAGTTACACGACTGAGATTTTAATGGCATTGCATTCGAATACTCAGACTTTAATATGGAGTTGTCCTCTTTTTTGCAGATATAAAAGCTGACCCAAATACTTTTGTCCATAGTGTATTACTCACCAGAGTAATGTGTACGATGGCATCGTAAAACAACCAAACTAGAACCCATCTGTCTGTAGAAGAACATTTTCTGCCCCAAATCTGTGCAAAAATATAGCCCACGACGACCTGTGCGGCACAGGCGAGCAGAGATAAAACAGTCACTTGTGTAAAAAGAGCAGCGGGCTCGTCTACATTTACAGTTTTAGTCATTTTAAAGAATATATCTATAATAATTTATTTTTCGTTATAAGACTGAAGAACTTTGGAACTTCGGTTCTTAACGGTCACCAGAATCTACCCGGTGACGGTCTTGTGAACTCGAATTCTATTGGCTGTCGCTGCAGTCTCTCCACCGTAGCCCCACCCACTAGACCGAGACGGGCGGAGTCAAGATTTTGGCGCCAAAAAGTTATTGCTTTGGTGTGGAATTATAATATAATCACTCTCAGGGCATGGAAAAGTGGAAACAACTATTCCGAATATACTGAAGTAAATGTCTGTGAGTTGTCGCAGCATAGAACTAAACATATACTCAGTTGAAGCAGTTGGTTGCCT
>JBBMFX010000080.1:17612149-17627149 GCA_037832545.1 Rhabdalestes septentrionalis | reverse complement strand
ACAAAACATGCTACAGGCTAGCGTAGCCAGCGAGCTCTCTCGACCTTATTCTTCCCTCACCATCTCTCGCTTTCTCTCTCTCTTGCTCTCACTTTCCGTCCTAAATACAAATGAATGGCATAAACAAGAGCATTACAGCTTTTGGGAAATTGCTTTACTCACATTTACTTACATTTATCTCACTGTGATTGTACATGAAAAGATTATATCGACATGCAATCATGAAAAGGTCTGGGGTTGGCTGGACCATGGGGATCTAGGTGTGTCTGCAAATTCCAGGTGGGACAGAGAGGAAGAGGAAATAATCACTTCAGTGGACGGCACATCGCAGCAAAGGAAATGACAAAAACAAACAAGCTGCACACCACTTTTTAAAAAAAAGGTGCCCACACAAGCAGTGGGTTATTCCACATATAAATAGCCAAAGACCAAAAAAGATCTTTGTAAAGACTCGATATAATCTACACCTGGTCTTCTAAGGAACATTTCAACGGTTGTAGAATATGTATGGCCTGTTCTTTAAAAAAAATTCAAAACAATCCAAAAATATTCTTAAATTCCAATATGCAGGACAGTTTTCACGTATTTCCCCCTGGGCTATACAAATGACAGGTTTTTCCTTGAACCATGCATCCAAACCAAGAGTTATAATATAGAAACCTTCTTTTAGCCCAAGAATATTGTTGGTCTGGACAACCTTTGCGGCAAAAATAATAACAATTAGACTGCCAAATGGACCATTTGATCAAATTTCCTTTTGTCCCAAACTAGGCTTAATCTGTTGGAAAAACCAGCCTTCGGAGACAAAATGGGTTATTGTGTTTCCCGTTCGCCTTGTGTCATCCTGCCTTTCCTGTAACAGTGAATGCATTCAGATGATCTGCGCTCGTCTCTCAACATGCCTCCTAGAACGAGGACAAGTGAAATTTATTCAGGTTGCTCTTCACAGTAGACACAGCATAAAAACTCTTAATACCCAAGCTCCTGTACAAGGCTTGCTAACAAGGTGAATTTATTTTTCTTTCCATTATGCCACAAAAGATTAACAGAATACAACAAAGGTCGGTCATGATAGGCTGTTATTCTCTCAGCATTACTTACAAAAGGCTGCAACTTTCTGGGAATGGTCTCCTCCACTGTGGTCCCTGGAGACTTCAGAGTACATATGGAACAGAGAGCTTCTCCCCTAATACTGAGATGAATACAGTTCTCTTGATAATACACTGGGCACTTCACTTGCATAGCTAAAATATATTGTATGATTGTATTTAATGTAATTTCGAAGACTGATTTATTCTATTCTTTGTTGGAGCAGCATTAGAGAGTTTATCCAGGCCAACCCCTAAAGGAGACCCTGAGCTAAGAGCTGAGAATTTGCCTTACACATCTTGACTGCTCTACTCAGTCAGGGTCTGAACAAAGTCTAAGTGTGTCTCTAAACCACCTGGCCAAAATAGCACCGAATCAACATGCTCCACTTATTCCTACAGAGTGCTTTCTCAAAACGCTGAATAATATTTCCTCAGTGCTTGACACGGCCATCAATGTACAGACAGTCATCCTTAGGCTTGCATCAAACTCCGGCACACATAATCAAAAACAAATTTTTCATTAACTTTCACACAGCAATGGAAGTCAGGCAACATAAGAAACAAGTACAGAAATCGGCCAAAAGTCACAAAGATGTTGAGACACTTATTGCAACAAATGGCTGCAATAGAAAGGCTATTTAAGAACACAGGGCAAACATCCCCTAATAGTTCCAATACATGTCATGAAACATCAGTTACTGTGACAATGATGTTAGCGAGTGCTTCGGGATTCGGTCCTGATTACAGTCAGACAATCCCAAACAGCATCGGCCTGCAGATGTGGAAAGAGCCGATGTTCTTTTCTTTTTAACCAACGTCAAGATTCAAACCACAGATTTTGTAGCGCTCAGAAGGTGGGGCACAGCTTAAAAGGAGTTAGTTTAGTGCACAAATGCCAGTTTAAAATCAAGCAAAGCAGATTCTATTTGTCTCTGGCTCTAGGCCAGGCCTGGGCAATTAATTTCTACAGGGGCCCACATGAAAAATCTGAACTGTGTTGGAGGGCCGAACCGACGATAACTTTTTTCTGCTCAATATGAATTCTCTCCCATTGTAAAAAGCAGTACATTTTATATTTTGATAAGCTGCTACTGATAATCAGAAGTATAAGAATATTCTGTATTTATGTACATGGTATTAGTTATGTTGTAGGTTGAAGATGAAAATAATTCTAAAAATATAATTTTTTTGATTTAGATTTGTTTAAGACCGACAACTGAAAAAACGTAATAACATTAAAAATATTAAATCCATTAATGAATATAAACGTCAACAGTAAAACACTTAAAGAGCAACTGCAAAACTATATAAGGGTTTATCAACACACAAAGCATTCATATTTGCCAAGTTATGCAGAATTTTGAGGCTACAGGTGATTATAAACTAAGAGCTGTTTGGGAGACGAACGAACCGGCCTTATTTCAGGAGCCGAGCTGAAAAGAATCAGACTTTTCGTCGCTGTAAGCGGTACGGCCGTCCGCACTGGAGTATGTGGTATTCACAATGCAAACGCGTACCTAATTTGAGTAAATTATACTGCGTGCTCTGTCCTGCCCGGTCCTGCCCCCGAGACATGGATGAGACACCGATCTTCGACGGGCCGAATTAAAAAGACTAACAGGCCGATGTGGCCCGCGGGCCCTAGTTTGCCCATCCCTGTTCTAGGCGGAGGTTTGGGATACCTTTTGGGCCTCTGAAAACAGATGCTAGATCAGTGTTTCAGACCACTCTTCATTTTATATGGTTTGTATAATTGTTTAATTGTACAGAGATGATACCCTGCCACTTTATAACCATGCTACAACTGTGTTTTTTTTATTACTCGGTGCTTGACACTCTTTTGTTCAATGTACATTTGATACGACGTGTATTTTGGAAATAGTCTGTGTTAGTGTAATTGCACCATATTTTTATCCAGTCACCTTAGTAATAGACAGAGAGAGAGCGTAATTAATAATGATCAGCCTGTGAATGTGGCTAGGCTTTCAGCAGCCCTTAACCATAAATGGCTCGGTAAGAGACAGTGAGTTAGCATTAGCACTCTTGATGTTTCAGTGGTAAGATGCCAGTGAATCCAGTGAATCAGAGGATTGCCAGTTCAAATCCACCGTGCTAATAAGATGTTTTGTTTGTGTGATTCCAAACACCGTTTTATAGCCACCATAAAAATCACACTTCACATTTTCATGCAGAAATGCATCTATGCTTTATGCCTGCTGCTGCAACAACAACATTTTTCTCTGGGATCAATACAAATTCAATATTTGATGTAAACTAAAGTAATGAGGGACTGGCTGAGTTGGTGGATTTTTTTTTAATTTATAATAAAAGCCTAAAGTTTTTGTTGAATGTAGTTTCTTTAAATGTCATAGACATGCAGGCTTAAATATAAACAGGCTTAAATATAAAATGTATATACATTTATATTTTGAGTGTCATAGCACTAGTAGAATAAATTCTGACTCAACATACCTATTTCAAATATATCATAGTATAATATCAGGCATTATTTGACTTTTCATTAATGAACTTTATTTACCAATGCTTCTTGAGTTCTGCCACTTCAAGCTAACAGCAAATCTTACAAAGCTGAAGCACCTTGTCTTGATGAGGCCATTTGTTTCTTTTAATGTTAAACCAGACAACTTTTACTGTATTTTCCCTTCACCCCAGATTTAGTCAGTCAACCAAGACATGCTTGGTGTCCAAATTTGGCCTCTTTAGCTTAGCACTGGAAAGTAATGTTGCCAACAATCACTAGAAGACATTCGTCACCCTCATCATTTCCATAAATCCGTCCCCAAAACTTCTCCTAACCTGCCTTAACCACAGTCAGCTCTTCATTAAGTTGGTGCAGACTCAATGTGGTTTAGGACACCGTATGACTTACTACGAACAGCGAAAAAAACAACATGTAAACAAACATTTTTAGACCAGAGAGTCTGTTTTCACACTACCTCGAGAGTAAGAGTGCAGATCTAGAATTCGTTTTTCCAACATAAATACTGAGGAATCTATAGCCAGTAGCTGTAAAGTTTTATTACACTTCATAGCTCATAGTATGTCTTACTGTCTATGAATATAGATCTATTAACAATAAAATCTCACTACTGCTGTTCGTAGAGATGGTATGACACCATCTTTTTTCTTTTCTGACATAAATAGTGTCATTCAGATCAATACAAATTCATTTTTATAAAAAAAAACTTTAATATCAACCAGATATTGCACTGGTCCCACCAATACTAGTAAAGATGTCATTGCCTAATGCCTAGAACTTATAGCACAAAAAAAAGACTAAAAAACAACAGAAGTCACACAGTTGGTGTCCTGTGTTCTTAACCTGTGTGAGGTGCGAGGAAACAGGGTACCAGTAAGAGGATCTCAGCAGGGCATCCTCAAAAGCTTTGACCTGCACAGTATCAACAAGACACAAAGTTGTCCAACAACAGAGCAAGCCAGTCAATCACAATGAAGCTCTAATCTACAGGAGCCAGGCTCGGTTCAGGTCCCCGATTATCAGCTCTCGTGAGATAACCTTCAGAACAGACAAAGGACTGAACTTCTACACCGGGATCCTATGGCAACATGGACCAAAGTAGGATCCATCGCTGGAACTGGTGTATCCTTCTACGGTAGCTGCAGCCGTAATAGGGTTAGATTTAAGTACTGCGCCAGTTAAAGGGGATAATCGGTTAAGGTTGATTTCAATCTGCCTAAATGGAAGTTTACATGAATTCATTGTGTACATATAAACACGACTGAATCACAAAGAGACAGCAAACACCAACTGAGCTGGAGAGAATCAAAAGAAATAAAAGAAGAAAACATTTTAGACACACTGGTCCTCCTGAGATCTGAACCTCTTAGGATTAACTGGTGTGTGTGTGTGTGTGTGTGTGTGTGTATGCGCATGTACCAAGGAGCCATATGGCAGACAACAATACAGAAGGTCTGGTCTGGATTTAAACCAAAGTGCAACTGACACATCTAACACAGCCTAACAACACACAGTAAAAAAACACCAGCGTTGAAAAAAAAGGCATTTTCTGTTTTAAAAAAAACACAAATTATATTAAAATACAACCCAATCGGCAACTCATTTTGAATACATGATAAATAATCAGTTGGCATGCCTTAACTTACCCTCTGAAAACGTGCAGCCCCCTTCGATGCAGGCTAGAAGCTGGTATGGGCTACAGTGGGCGGGGCTAAAGGTTTCTCCTCCTTTTAAATGTAAGGAGGAAGTTTGGGCCAGCCTACACCTTGTACATCTTTCTTAATAGTATCATTGTTCATGATTTCTTAAGCAAACAACTGCGGTTTAGTTGAAATGTCTGGTCAATAACGCACTCTCCGCACCTTTCATTTCATAGTAACTTCACAATGAGCCCATTTCCACTTTCCATCCTTTTCTACTTTTTCTCCAAGGTCAACATTTGACATTGTGTGAGTCTATGAAACAAAAACAGGTGTGATTTATTATTACTATTTACAGGAGTCAGGTGCTTTACTAGATCTTCATCGAGTCCCATAATGTTAAACATGCACTGATGCGGATTTGGCTATGGAGAGGGTTGAGGGGTATTAGCTGCAGTTAACATCAATGATTTCAGTAAATTAAGATTCAACCAGCCACCTTCTCACCATGAGTAGGGATTCTGGAGGTAAATAGAGGATTTGAGTGGTTTTTTTACCCATACAGGAACATTAGATGAGTTTCATACCCAAAAAACTTTATATAAAGGTCAATTCATCCAGCGAAAGGAGGAGTGTATTCAGTGCACAGATATACATACATGTTTATCTAAGATTCACTAATCAAAAGATGTATGTGATGCTCAGTCCTGTCCTTAGTTTCAAAAGAGCCCATCAGCTTGCATGCTTGCTTGACCAACCTAAATAATCAAATGGTTTGCGCATAAAATGAGGCAAACACTACAAACAAGTTTTTTTTTCAGAATCTGTTTCACTTTATTATGCTTTTGCGCAAACGTGCCTCACAGGTTCAGTTTTCTAGGTCTCTCTCCATTCAAAAGGATATGAGTCTGGACTAGTATGAGATTAAATAACTTGCCTTGGTCAGCAGCCAAGATCACCGTTGAGTAGACAGACTTTTCCTATAAGTACTTTGGCCCTGTTCTACTTTTCACTGCACCACCATTCCCCTGATCTGACACACAGCACCCATCATGCTTGCCCGACACAAGCAGTGCTCCCCATTCAAAATGAATGGGAGCATTTATGGTATGCAAATACACCTTAGGAATCATTTATACAAATGACTGGCTTGGAGCCATCCATGTCGATCCTCCAAGCCATGTTTAAAGTTCAAAACCTTCACAGGAGCTAGGAGGCCCATGTAGCTTTAAACTAATGTAAGTTTTCATTGACAAAGACTTAAATTATATGTTAGATATGTTGCTCTCGTGCAAAGAGACAGGAACAGACATCAGGACCAGTCTGCAACAGACCAGACATGTGGTGACATCTATTCATATATCTGCATTTAACATCCATCTATAAAGATTTCACACTTTTTGGGCCACAGTTCTACATCTTGCAACACCAGGTGCTTAAATTATCAAGTATATTAAAGGACAAAAAGAGAAACATGTATCTATAAATATATAAACAGTCATAAATACGAAAGGCGTTCTGTTTTCATACACTATACGGACAAAAGTATTGGGACACACCTCTTAATTCAGGGTTTGGGTAAGGCCCCTTACTTCCAGTGACGGGTAATCTTAATGCCTCAGCAGACCAAGACATTTTGGACAATGCCACGCTTCCAAATTTGTGGACAAAGTGTGGGGAAGAACCTTTTCTATTCCAGCATATCTCTGTTCCAGTACACAAAGCAAGCTCCATAAAGCAATGGCTGGATGATTTTGGTGTGGAAACACTTGACCCAATACTTTTGTCCACTTGATTTTTCTAGCCCCCCACATTAGCAGTTTGTGAAGGCTTGCTCCGGGTAGGGTCTAAAACAACATAGGCCCACACCCCCACATGTAGCCCCGCCCATTTCGGAACAGAGTCTTTGCCCTCTAGTAACCCCAATATCGCACCACAATGACGCGCCACGGCACGACGAGCTGGCCACATTTGACTTATTTATAAAACCATTATATAAATATGGAAAAAGAAGAGTAAATAAAACATATTTCGACATGAGTGTCATTAAAAATACACCTACACTTGCCTGTATCGGTTAGGACAGACACAGTCAACTATTACAGCCCTGTGTGAACAGTAAGGACTGCAGCAGAGGGAGGTAGAGGGTATTAAAGGGTAAAAGCAGCACCATTTAATACCCCCGGGTTGTTTGGGCGATTAAAAAACATGTACTGGCACAGAAACAGAAAATATTGTCGAAAGCCTTATAGAAGAAGAGTGGAAGCTGTTATAGGTGCACATGGGGTACAAACATCATATTAAAGTTCATGTTTTTGAATGCTATCCGGCGCCCCGATACTTTCGTCCACATAGTGTAGGTGGGTCCTAGTTTGGTGGTTTTACTAGCCCACTGCATCACTTTGGTGAGTAATTCACTGCGTGAGCAAAAGTACTGGGACAGCTGTTATAGCTGCAAACAGGGGGATCTATTCCATATTATAGTAAATGTGGAGCAATGGTCAGACGCCCCAACGCGTTTGTCCACATAGTGAAGATGGGTCCTAGTTTGGTGGATTTACGAAGCCACTGTCCACATTGCTCTTGATGAGTAATATACTAGGTGGACAAAAGTATTGGGACAGCTGCAAAAAGGAGAGGATCGGCTTTAATATTCAAGTCTATGTATTACAGTCCAATGTGGTGTAATGGTCAGGGGTCCCGTTACGTTTGTCGACGTAGTGTTAATAAAGGCAGATAAGTAAATCAATCCAGGTACAGACCTGTAATGCGGTAGCGTGCAGGCTGTCATCAGTAGCTCCCGAGTTCTGTCTGGTCCAAACGTTTCAAGAGACAAAGAGCACGTGTGCCTTGGTGGTGGGACTCCTGTGTTTCTCCGGTGTTTATCTTCTCCGTTTATCTGCTGTCTCTCTCTTTGTCCGGCAGGAGTGGGGCGCTCCTCTCCATCACACTGAATCTCCCTTTACTTCCTGTCCTACCCACCTCTCCGCTCGAGTGGAAACAGACCCGCAACACAAAACCGAGTAATTAGACATGCATAATATGGACACTGATTTGATATTGCCGTTATATTCTTGCATATTGCTATTGCAATGCATTTCAATATGTTAAGAAGTAGGAATCATCACTTTTCTTGTAATGAAACATGCTTAAAGGCTTCGCCGCCACACTAAACTGCAAAAACAGCCCGTTTTTGTAATCATTTTTGTGACGTCATAAAACACACATCTGTCTGAGTCTCACACGTAGGTCCATGTGTATCCCCGTCCATTCTTGCATGTATCATCACTTTTTCTGTCATGAGAAAGGGTTGTAACGTGTAAATACTGTATATGCTGCCCAGTCAACAGAAACGAAACTGCAAAACAAAAACAGCCTGTTTCAGCTTTAGTGATGTCACAAAGTCTCCTATTTGACCAGTTACATTGATCAGTTATATATGAGTCACAAATACAAAAAACAATCAGCCAGTTTAATTCTATGGTTGAATAAGAAAGTCATGCTAGAATGAATAATTATGAATTTTGAAATCTTTTCAGTACAACTGAAAAAGCTAACATCCAAAAAATCTAACACTGGGGAGAATTTGAAATAGAAATAACTATTCTGCCACATATTCCAAATGCAATCTATTTCAGTATTTTAATAAGCCTTTTCCTAGAAGGAAAATGGGTTGAAATTTCACTGCCTTACCAAGCTTCAGTTTGGGTTTTTGACGTCACAAAGTCACAAATTGCATTAGAACTTCATGTTGTCTTTTGAATGAGGCACGAGTTGCGTTACAGCGCAGCCAATTTTATTTTCTGAGTTTAACATTTTGGAAAACATGAAATATAAACTATTATGTTTGTGTATGAAGCCACATAGTGGCCTACATATGAATCAAGCATAAAAAAGCACATCTAATAAACACGAGCAGATCATTCCAGATGATCAGGCGGTGATCAGTATACTGGTGGTCCTCAATGCTGAGTGGCTGGAACTCCTGCATCTATAGGCTCTTGGCAGAAAACCATTTGTTCCCATTACTTGCATTTAATCTACTCAATATCCCAAAGATAAGATGGGCATAAAATAATGTTTTTGCACCAACATAATGATTGAAAACAAAAGTGTCAGCCTTCAGAGCTTGAGTTTCATTCACTTCATTTTAGTAGCAAACTGTGTAGTATGTTACCATTACAGTGTCCTAATCTTCCAACCTCATTAAGATTAAAACATAGAATAAACTTTACAGTGTTCGAGGAGAATGACTCAAACATTCATTACAATTACAAAAATATTTTCATTTGCCCACCACACCATATTGTAGGCAAACTCAATATTACTTGTTGCTGAGAGTGGAAAAAACAAGAACACATTTACCAGTTCTGTTTATTCTGCTTAATCTTAACTTAAAACCCCAAAGCCCACCTGAAATTCTTCATAGATCTTTCTAGCCTTTTTAGCTTGACTGCATTTGAAACTTACAAAGGGTTCAAAGAAATTTGTAATTTCCCTCCCTCACCTGATTGGCTAATTAAAATTCTCATGATCTGATTGGATATTTGAAATGTACCTCCGGCAAATGAATTGCCTCGTTTAATTTGAAAATGAACCGAAACATAAAGGTTTGAACTGACCTTCATCATACCCAGGCTTTAATATTACTGAATATTTGTGAGTAGTTTTTAAACTGTGCATGCAATTTGACTTACTGCATATATAGACGTGTTTAAAATTTGGGGGAAAGTGAATTAATACAAAAAATAAAGGTATGCTGGTTTACAAGATATGTTTTTGAGTGCTGTGATTTCAGACAAAAGGGGCCTTGGTAAGTACTGACTGAAAGTGTGCATCCCAATATATTAATCATATAACTGTGTATGAGTTGTTTACCTACAGATATGTACCATGTTTAATCATACAGGGGTGGAGTTCACTCCAGGTAATAAATGAAATGTATACTTGGTTGCGTCACTCTCTTAGTTTACAGTCACACCGGCACAGCAAGTACGTAATATAATCATTACTTTCTCTTTATTGCATCATAACATACATTTTATATATTATAAATGTGGATTTGTACACTACAATCTTCATTGTAACATGTTAAAAAATATTCAGAACCAGAAAACGAAGCACTATAAACTTTTACCAAACATTTACAACATTTTATTATGTATATTTATATCTTTTTTTTTGTCCCATTAAGAAATGAAGATCAGAAGCAAATAAATAATCAGATTTTTGGAAAAAAATACAAAACAAAACGAATCAGGTGACAACCGGAAAGGAAAATAAAATCAATAGCAAAGCACAGACATGACACGAGTGGATCTAAGAGTTACCGAGGCTGAGGGCGGGGACGCTGACCGTTGCCCTCGTCACAGGTCACTCTGTTTTCTGACATCATCCGTGTTGATATCTGGCAGATGGCTGCCATCTCGTGATGAGCACAAACTCTGTGAGCGTGCACTCACACGGATCCCTGCCACAGCCACTGGACCTCTAAAGGAAACGTGAGGCACTACAGCAAGCACAGTGGGTCACACAATAAGGTCACTGATGCGAAAGAAGACTGGAATCACTCTGATAGACCAAGACACCATGTGTTTCTGTTTTCCCTATTAAAACCTCAATGTCACAAATATTTTGCCTTTTTTTTGTTCAATTGGACGTCCGTTTTCCTCCTTCAAACATATACTGACACTATTTCTTATCATTTAAAAGTGCTCCAAAATGTGTCCCAAAAAAATTCAGATTCGAGCGGATATCCAAAATTCTCTGGCTGTGTTCAAATTGGTCCCCTGATCACACAGTGTGAATTCCATCACTACATTTAACTAATTCACCAGCAATTCAGCACCAATGGAGCAGTGTGTGGCGCTGCGTCTTGCTGAAGGCTACCTCAGTGGTGCCACTTACAGTCCTGGGATTCAAACCCACAACCTTCTGAGCCCATAACCACCAGACCACCAGCAATGCACCAACTACAAGCACTATTTAAAACGTGAGTGCATTACGAGTGTTTTGTGTCTGCTATTGTATTCCACCTAGAGCAGGGGTGTGCTGTCTTGTTCATGATGGGCCAGTGAGGCTACACGTCCTTAACTTAAAAAGACTTGACGTCCCTGTGTTTGTGAATAGGGCTCAAGGTTAAACCCAGCCTTTGCCATTACTGAACAAAGAATTCCAGTTGTGCTGAATCTGTATTTATTAGCGTTTTTTTATTTCTAGTACCTACTATAAGTGTTAGATGAGCATTTACTAATGAATACAGTTACAAGGATGAGGCCGAACCTCCTTCATCACTCTGAAGTCTTTCAGGCCAGCAGTTTTGGAATAAGACTTGATATAAAGAGCTGGATCAGACACAGCAGCTAAGTGACGATCCATCGTGCACTTCATCCTTCCCACTACAGGCAAACTGGCGACGGTGAAACAGAGATGAAGGGCTGAAGATTGTTGGGGTTTTTTTGTTGTTTTTTTGGGACCTACCTAATCACTTTGTACAGTGATGCTAGAAAACACTTAAGACAGTCTTAGCTCCAGTCCGAACGGGGGGAAGCTCATCGCCACCCCCCTCAACGACGAGAAACGTTTGGTCACCTTTGCTCCACGCACTTACAGTCAACGACACACGAATGCCACGGACCAATATACATTATTACATACACTATGTACAAGAAACAAACAAAAATGTTGTAGTCCACCCCGAAACTTCCGGCCTACATTTCCCTCAGGGAATGCACTAAACGTCACTGTGATAACAGTCAAAAATATTCGGTTGCCCACTTGAGAAAGCGAGCCGCATCGCTATATTTTTATCATTGTTTTTTTTTTTAAGTGTGTGGAGGGGGGAGGGGGGGGAGGGGGGGTTTCACAGGGTGTATCAAGGTGGGCTATTTGTCTTTCCAGAAGACGGATACACACACACACACACACACTCGTGTCCAAGCACATACGACCGCCCCTTTCAATTCCCCTTTCTCAGATTCCCACCACATAACACACACGACTGTCTACAAAAACTTATTGGCAGTGACTGGTTGCTTGTGGAGGCAGACGGCAGTACAGTTTTTGCCAACAGCCCACTCAAGTGGCTTTGGATAGACGTCACCCTCCTTCGCTGATCCGAGACCAGGGTTTTCTAAGACAATGTCTAGTGTTAACTAGCTAAGGAACAACACGGAGCTGTTCTCAGGTCAGCGACCACAGGGCGCTTCTATTGAGGCCATTCAAATCGGCCTATCCACGTTCCGTCCACAAACAGGCACAAACAGAGTTGTGCAATACAGTTCCCCTCTTTACGCTGAAAGGGTTTTTTTTTTTATTTTATTTTTTTACCACCAACGCATTCGTGGACAGAGCATGAACAGGTCAGTTCAGCTGCACTCACACAGACAGCAGTAGTTTTCAACATGATAGGATTTGTTTTGTGGGTTTTTTTTGTCTTAAACATCCCCAAAATACACCATGACAGTGTCACGCTTTGACCTAAAAACACAAATATGCACACATACTATCCTCCCACCCCTTACACACTTAAATGTACAGTTACACACGAGGACGCAGACGTAACAGATCATTGCTTCATGAAAAGCTGTGGAGGAAGTGCAACGCCCAGATCAACGCCGACCCCTGATTGGTCCTGCACACGGGGCTAACTATGTCTATTCAAGTCCACAGGCTTTTTAATTTAGTTTGGTAAGGATGAATGAGGACACAGCGAAGAAACAGTGACAGAAAATGACGATAAAACAGAAAAGATGACTTGGTTGCAGTGGCGAAGACCAAAAGAAAAAGCAGCGAAACAAACAAGTGTTGAAGCAGCCATTACTACGAATGGCTACATCTGGATTATGAAAAGTGGACAGACTCAGAGATGAAGAGAAGAGATTCATCTAAGTCATCTGTTCTTTATTAATATTTAAATAAGTCTACCCAGGCTCGGCCAGAGAAAGAAAGTCGCAGAGGGGGCAGAGCATAAGAGAGAGAGAGAGAGAGACAGGGAGAGAGAGTAGAGAGAATGTAGATAGAGAGGAGAGAGGAGAGAGGAGAGAGGAGAGAGGAGGGAGGGAGGGAGGGAGGGAGAGAGGAGAGAGGAGGGAGGGAGGGAGGGAGAGAGAGAGAGAGAGAGAGAGAGAATTAGAAAGGATGGGTTCATCAGACAGATACAGAACCAGTCAAGGCCTTTAAAACCATCTCCATCTAAAAGCTCATTAAAGAGTAGCTTTCCTGACCTCAAAAGCAACTGATCAGCCAAGACATGTTTGGTGTTTGTTTATTGGTGAATAAGTGTTGGAGGTTAATCTACCCTGTCAACAAACAAAACCACATCATCTCACTCTCCTCACACACTACTTGTGTTGAAAAGAGACATGTTTATGCGGTTTCTGACACTGTGTGACATCCTGTTATCAATTCATTTAGTCAGGAGAGCTGGAAACAGTAGCAGCAGATTTCCTGAAGCCTGAAATTTAAGGCAGCAGACTTCAGCCACCAAACATGCCTTGGGCCGAAGGTCTACATTTGGGATAAGGAGGGGTTCTCCGTTATGATATGAAAACACTAATATAATAAAGATCTCATTCTCACACCTATTCTTTAGTATTTACAGACGATGTTCTATCTTTTTAAAATACAATCTTTAAAACACAAATCAGATGACACTGGCAATGACATTTACAAAGAACACACTGAAATGCCTTGCATTTCAAACACGTAAGGAAAATGAAACAAACAAACAAAAACAACACAACATGGCTGAAGTGATGTAACAATGATTAAAAAAAAGAAAAGAAACTAAATATGTTTTCATGCAGCAGCCATCGCGGCAAAATCTGTTTTCGTTTTTGTTTTGTGCAAAAGACAGAAAACATCCATCCATGTAAGACAATTACACACACACACACACACACACACACACACACACAGATATCCCAAGCTGGATTCCTTCACGCAAAGATAAGTGCATCCACCTCTTTAAAACAAATTTGCTCTCGCAAAGCTTCAAGCTGAGCCACAATTTGTCAGAACTTTCTATTCGTACCGTAACCATAAAGAAAGATTCTCAGGTATTTCATTCCATTTTTAACTGGAATATACATCTTCAGGAAATAAACATCCATTGGCGTACGGTTATGCCAACAAATGACCTTATATGTCTCTTTTTGTGTCTGTCAGCAATGGCAGTTTCTCTGGGTTTGATTAAACAGGCTTTTCCACTGACTGAGTTCAATGTGCAGGACAAGCAGGGGTTCTAGACGAGTGCAGGGAAAGAGAGACGGATGGAGAGAAAGAGCACCGGAGAGAGACAGAGAGGTGTTTTGGTGCCTCTCTTCTCTCTCTCTTTCGCCACTGCGTTCTTTCCTTCTCGTCCATCTCTCACTCTACTGCCGTACCCTGCTATTCCTCCCTCCCAATGAAATGTTGTGCTCTGTTCGAGATTTCTAAGGCAATGTTACATTACAGATCCAAAAAAAGTACAACATCTATACATTGTGCGATTGTGGCGGAGGAGAGGGCCGTTTGTGTGTGTGGATGTGTGTGGATGTGTGTGTGGCGTTTCTATAGAACAGTGGCCTCCATGACGATGGCTGGATCCTCAATGTCCGCTTTGCTCTGAATCATTCGTAACTCCAGCTGGGCCGGGCTGGGTCTTCTGCCTGGACCTGCCATTTCTGAGAGAGAGAGAGAGAGAGAGATAGAGAGAGAGAGAGAGAGAGAGAGAGAGAGAGAGAGAAATAAAGAGAGAAAGATCAATCGAAAAGAGGTAGAGAGAGTG
>JBBMFX010000080.1:17566805-17587357 GCA_037832545.1 Rhabdalestes septentrionalis | reverse complement strand
CAGAAAGAAGAGGGTGAGGAAGAGAAAAGGTAGAGAGAGAGATAAAGACAGAAAAGTAGAGAGAAAAGAGAGGAAGAGAGAAGAAAGCCAAGAGTGAATAGAAAGACGGACAGATGTAGCAAGAGAAGGGAAAAGTAAGAGAGAAGACAGACAGTGAGAGGGAGAAAGAGGGCTCTAAGTGTGAAAAAGAAAAGGCAGGGTTGATAGTAAAGGGTGTATATCTGTGTAGGCTCTCGTGTCTATTGCTCACCGTCTGGTGAAAACTGGTCTCTCTCGAACACGGTCACACACAGCACGTCCTGTTCCAGGTCTTTGATGAAGAACTGGCAGTTGGAGTTCCACTTGGGGTTCAGTGTGTCCTGCAGCGTCTTGGTGATGTGACACTGTGAGCCCATCGTCACCTCACAGTACGGGTTACTCTTACCTACACACACACACACACACACACAAACACAAACACACACACACACACACACACTTTACAAAACCTGTCCAGTACCAGTTCTGCTCTGGTATTCTTTGTGCAGTTCTGAATTCAAAATAGATAATAACAACAAAATACAGCAATTTTGTTACATTAACAACTGTTATAGTAGTGATTGTATTCTATTAGTAATGTAATAAAAAGAAGTCAGAGAGAAGTTCCTACCATGGGAACGGCAGGGTTTCAGCTCAATTCCTTCCACTATATTGACCATCAGTCTACCGATGCCTGTGGCTCTCTGAGACCGCACTACTTACACACACACACACACACACACACACACACACACCCACACACACAAGTGAGAAACATATACATCAGTGAAAGCTATAGTACTGAACTCCAGTGTACCCGCTGTTCCTTTTTCCTATTTAAATTCACAGTTTACAACAACACTACAGAATACACCCCCTAAATCAGATCAAATCAACCTGTAGTGAGCTCAGAGGTAGCGTGGCTTGTTACATCCTGAACAGAACTTACAGTTTACTACAAAAGGAAAGGTTTTTAGCAATAAACAAAAGCGTTTGTTCATAGTGTATAGTTCTAATGGTATTGCAAAGCTGGCTAATAATTTCAGCACATCAACACATCATTTTTACTCCTGTTTAACTGATTAGACATGAAACTGTATTTACAATAATCTGGACAAGACTAAACCCAGCAGCTGTGTTTGCAAATTGTGTATGTTTCGCCCATCCTTACGACTTAAAGAAAAGTGTGTTCAACAATCGGTGTGACGCACCCAGATAGGCTTTCTCCCTTTTCTTCTTCTCCGTCTCAATGAAGAGCTCAGAGGCAGCCTTGATCTTCTGCACCCACGCAGTCCTGACCAGAGCAAATTCAATTTTCAGAATCAAATTTCAACCATTAGCGGTGCAATATTGACCGTAAATCCAGAGCTTGATGTTCAATAGGCTGTGTTTGTGACGTACCAAAAGGAAACAGTAATGATGGACAGAACAGAAAAAGAGAGAACTTGTTCAGTTTACAGCTGCTGTGTGTGTCAGTGTCTGCATGTACCTCTCGTTGATGCTCTCTGCTCGTATGGTGTAGACTCGGTCTATGTGGGATATATGGAAGATGGGCTCGTCTCCTGAGGGATCAGTAGGTAGTTTGACCAGAACTTCATTCAGGAAGATGGGCTAGTGGGGGCAACCCAAATTAGACTCGTGAGGCAGTGTGAAATTACACTTAATAGGCTTGACGGCAGGCAAATGAAAGGAAATGTGTGTGTATTTGCACCATTAGTGCGTTTTCAGTGTGACAAGTAATGTGATAATGCGACTGAGAAGCTTCCCTAAGAAAAACTAGAGAAAGCAAAGGTGCTGGTTTTCAGAATTACAGGCCATATTAGTTCTCGACATGGAACTACATGTTCTTCTTAAACTAATATAGACCAAAAGAGCCCACAGCAAGTTCATCACCAGGTTAAATTATAGGATACTGTTAATATAGCCTGTTATTTTTATTTGGCTGGGCAATTAATAGGGAACCCCACTAAAGTTGCATTTAGCTGCACTTCACTTGTAAACAACTAAGAAGGTGGTATTTGTAAACCTGCGAGGTTCGATTTCTATTAATATGAAGTGCATCAACATTGCTGTGTGCATCAACACTGAATGCTACCAAGCTATTAGCCTTCACATCCAGAGGAATACATCTTTATACAACATTCAGACCAACGGCATTGACCATGGCACACTGCAGGTTTTAATTAAATCATCAGGTAAAATATCCCAGAAAGTAAAAGACTGTTGACTTACTGTCTTGTACATGCGATACTGCAGGTGGGACTTTGCGCTGAACACCTTGTCAGAAGCTGAGGAGCCCAGCGGCTTGATAACCTGGGTGAGGAGCAGGAAATCGTTGAAGAGGAAACCGTACAGTTCCTTGTTGCTCTTCGCCTTGTAGAGCTTCCCGCTGTGCAGAAACTTGCGAGGTCCCAAGCAGTTGGTCACCGAGTTGAAGACCAGTTGCTAGAATTGCAGAGATGATCAGAAAGAGAGGTTTATTCTCATGGTCTTGTATGAACTAATGATGTATTAGTCCTTAGGGTTTGACTGACAAAAAGATATTGTTTAAAAGTTCAGGATGAGCCTAATACAGAAAAGTATGGGGGGTATTCCTTTTTAAATATTTTACGCCGTCATTGTAAATAGGCCATAACTAACAAGTCGGTTCTATGAAGAATTCTACTATGTATTGAATCTCACAGAACATCAAATGACACTGAGGTGCTTTAACGTTCTTTTAAGTATTTGCTGCCATTTTTAATCAGATGGTGTGTTTCATGTTTACAATATAAAATTGTATGTAGCTCATCTCTCTTCCGGACATCGTGATCATCCATACAATACTGTGTCATATAAAATATATTAATAGATCTATGATGTAACCTCACTCGGCATGTTTGTATGTGTTAAATGGCTTTGGGCACCTCTGGCAACTTCTCAGTCCTCCCAAACATTGCACGTGTGTGTGTGTGTGTGTGTGCGTTTGTGTGAGGAATCACACCTCGGATAGCCCTTCACACTGCACGTGAGCTTGTATCCACTCCAGACGATCTGAGTTCTCCTTCTCTCGCACGCCCTCGTTGACCTGTGAGCAGAGCTCCTCTGCCTTTTCCAAAGCCTGCCGCAGGTGACTGTGGTCCGGGTGGCTTTCTGGAGTGTTCTCAAGGATCTGAGCCGGACCAGAGCAGACATGTATACATTCAAAAGGAATTACTATTAATACAATGATCTCATTTTAGTTTTTGCTCTAGTGCTATCTGAATGTCAGATATTGACTTAGATACTGCATTAAAAAAGTGACCATATATGTCTGTGTGTGCATGTTTTAATGGCACATTTTATGGCACTGACTAAGCAGTAACAAAAATATACATTTAAAATGCTATAAGCATGTGTGCATGAACATACATTTTTAATGATGAGTGGATAGCGTGTGACCCTCTGCATGGGTTTGAGCAGGAAGCTGGAGAGAGGCATTCCTTTACAGCGAGGATCCATGGCAAGTCTCTGAAAAACACACACATACTTCATACACCTCTCATCGCCCCTGACTGACTTGCTTGCTTCAAACACATTGAATCTAATACAATAATAATAAAGTGATAATCCTGATACAATAGTGTCCCAATACTATGATATCAAACCCAAACAACACTCCATACTGCAGTGCAGTGATCCCTCTATTACCTTCACAAAGTCCTTGAAGTCGGGCACCTCGTCGGTCTTCTGCTGGATGAGGGTGGCACCGTTCAGCTGGCAGCTGCAGAAGCGGATATACGGCTGCATGTGTGGCAGCTGTGCGGTAAGAATATCCCCGATCATCTTCACCGGCATGCGTTCCCCTGACATCTTCTTCCTCACCCGCAACGCCCTGCAGGAAAGACCTGGATTTTAGTTCTGAAATACAGGCAGTATCTCTGCATCGACATAATTAGGTCTGCTATTAGATTGTAAGTGAATTTTGCATGGAACTTTGGCTACTGAGGTTTTTGACTTTTATTTTTGAATTTGTGTTGTTCTCATCTCTCTGTCTGTGTGACTGTGGAATCATAACAAAAGCTATTTTCTCTGGCATCAATCTGTTTTTCTGATTCTGATGCAGAAATTGACCCTGGATCAGGATTTAAAGCCATTGAGAGTTCAGTGTAGACCTTCAGTGCAGAAGCAGCTACATTCAAAATCATAAAGCAGAAGTGAATACAGGGCTATAGTCCTTGCCAGTTTAAACGGACACCTTGCAAGACGCATGGTTTTGAAAAGCTTAACATATAGCCTATCGCTTAAATTACTGCCCACTGCCTACAGAGTACACAGCATAGTGATGGTTTTATATCCTACAATGAAGCAGTGAGATGACTCATTGTTCGTTTTTTTCATATAAAAATGATCAGACATGATCTCGTTCTGATAGAAAAGGCGTTAACTGATCTTGAACTTGGGCCTGTATTCATCAAGCTTCTTACAGCTGACCCAGGACCTGTTGTTTTTATTCTGGTTTTAAATCATTTTACCAATAAGAAGAGACTCTAGATCAGCATTTTTATTTGTGAAATGGGATGAATCTGATCTCATCACTCCGCATCACACCACCCCACTGATTCGGGCTGATTAATACAGGCCCAGCCTATCTATTACAAATAATGCGTATTTATATTAGCCAGGTAAAACTGTAAAAAATTTGTGTACAATAAATATATTCTATTTTTTTTCTTATGAGAAAGAATATCAGCTGCCATTCCTAGACAGCTGCTATGGCACACAGGCCTCAATTTCAAAGTCAAGAGGTTTAGAAAGCTAACATGAAACAGTAGAGGTCATACTTGAGCAATTTAATGTTGCACATGATGAGCTCTTTCCAGTTGACGAAGATCATGGCCACCTCCTTCTCGGTCAGCAAATCCGACTCCAGAAGAGGCTTCTGGAAGGTCTGAAAGAGAGGTGAGCATTCGTGACCTGGATTTATGTTTGTCTTCACTTTTCAATGATCCTGGTGCTTTAGTGAAATTGATCTTTACATACTCTAGGCCTGCTTGAATTGCTTCAGGTGTTTGGTGCATTTGAGTATTGCAAAGTTTACACACAGCTGTGCAGGTTGTTTGAACTTGTCTTTGGAAATGTGGACTCAATTTTCAATGCAAATTGGAGATCCACCACAGAAAATGCTTTGTAGTCTATGCTTTGGTCCACAACAGAGGTCCCAAAGGCCTAGTCCTCAAATTCAAGAACTTCACATGATCTTACCTCAGTGACTAACTGCAGGTCGTTGACGTAGTTCTCCTCAGTGACGATGAGCTCATGGATGTATCCTTGCCGTTTCCTCTCCGTCGGGGTCAGCATGTCTAAAAGGTGGAGGTCAGCGCACCCTGTAGGCAGGGCAGAGGTCATTGTTTTCATCTTCTTTCATAAACACCTATTTATTGTGCACATTTAACACATTTACTACAAGGCTGAATTCAAAATATTATCATAGTCGGAATGAACCTCCGACTCTCAGATATGGTAACAATACATGAGAGGGAAAAACAATGTGTTTCGTTTTGTTTGTTCGTTTTTTACCTCAAGAGATTTCCAGTGGTTCATTTATAATAAACATTCATACAATGTTATGTTTAAGTAAACACACGCCCCCCCAAAATCTAATTTACACAATTACCCACTCACCAGAGAAAATGTCGATAACATAGCTGACAATATTTGGTGGGGGGCAAACCTTGCTTCTTATGTTTAATCATTTCTGTAAATACACCTCTGCCACATCCTGGTCTTCTTTAAGATGGTTCTTGGTTAGTATTTGATTTAGGAAACACTTCTTTACTATGAGCTATAAAACGTTGCTACAAGCGGTCATATTAGACAACACTAGGACTGGAGAGAACTGATCTTTGAATCATATTCCAGTCTATTTATAATGGTCGTCACAAAAAAACGGATTTTCGATCAACACACATGGTTGGGAAAAAGACTGTTATCTGAAACAGCTGCACATATTTACATTTTATTAATTCACTATAATATGTAGAGTCATAATGTACTATAAATTCACACACATGTCTGTAAAGAGGTTGGTGTAGTTGGATGTTTTTGTTAGCTACATTAGCAAACAGCTAAATGTAGTCTCCAAGCATTGCTCGATTATCTGGGTGGAAAATTGTGCAAATTAGATTTTTCGCTGACCTATTACTTTAAAGCATTTTCTATCCCCTTTGATCTACTGTATGTAAACAGTTACTTATTGTAAAAAGGTACATTCAAAAGCAAAGTGACACACACCTATAATGAACACACACGTAAGAAATGCATTTTATGGGTCTGTAATAAATGAAACAACCTTGACCTGTAAATAAAACGACTGTCACAGCACAGGCACAAACGCAATAAAGAAAATACACAATTCCACCATTGCCATGGAGTTCTTTAATGGTTACATGTCATTTTCTATAAAGATGGCATGACACTTTTATTAAAGCTAAGGATCTGTGGTATATGATTTTTTTTCTCTTTTGTACATTCATTTTGTTTTGTTGGATAAAATGCTGCATTAACCGAGTGCAATGGTTAAAGTTTTGGATTTGTTGAAATTTAAAAGGAAAAAAAAAAAAAAAGGAAAAATGTGTTCACATACAGTATCACAGATATTAAAACGGAACAATAAGTTTAAGTTCTGCTTAAGCTTTTCGTTCTGATTAGGTTCTGCCATTCTTCAATGACAGCACAAGTCATTTATTGTTTACTATCCAAAAAACAAACAAACGAAAAACCTCCCAAAAGACCCAGAATGTGATGGACAGGGACAGTCCAACAGGTCTACCACAAGCAGCACACTCCAATACTTTTACACCGTGGAACCAAAAAACAAACAAAACAAACAAAAAAAGTCTGATATTACATTTTCAGTTCATTTGTTTTTTTTAAGAACAAAATTACAATACTGTTATGTGATATAAAAACAAGCAATGAAGTCATAGATGATATGGTACCACCAGTACAATAAAGTCGAAGCATAAATTAATGTCATGCTTTTCCTAACAGGCAGAAAAAGAAACAAACAATGACCGTTTGCAAGCCCAAGGACTTGGTTTCTTACTCCTGTATTAAAAGAAAATACCACATTCTTTCTTCTTGCAGTTGTAAACATTTGTTTTTTTTATATTCATAAGCATTTGTGATTAGCGAGAATTATGCTTTGATCTAGTACTTTATCATATTTGTTCAATAGGCTTTTGTCCAAGTAAGAATGAGTGGGGTGGGGCTCGGCTGGCAGGGCTCAAAGCTCAACACAAAGTCATAAAGATGAGAATGGACTTTTCATACAGATGTTGGTTTCCCGATTTCCCAAAGAGTTCTACTTACCCACGACTTTTGTTCATAAAGGGGAACCGCACGTTCTATGTGTGTTTTAAAACACTACAAATTACAATTTTTGATTGTTATAAAAAATATAAAGCAGCTGTGTAAGCAACTTGACACAGTGTTCTCCAAATCAACCTCAACAAGTTAAAAAATAATTTCTAAAGTATCTGAGAGAGAGAAAGCAAAACAAAGAAAGAAATGCAGAGAAATTATATTTGCACAACATAACTGTTCGAGCTACACTGAGAAATAAAAAGAAATACACAAGAGATCAAACGTTTTGAATCCTCTAGGGTCTACCCATGCTCACTGGGAGACTGCAGTCTGTACATGTGCACCAATTCCAATAAAGTGTGTGTGTGTGTGTGTGTGTGTATATATATATATATATGTGTGTGTGTGTGTGTGTGTGTGTGTGTGTGTGCGTGCGTGTGTGTGTGTGTGTGTGTTTATATGTTATTCATTGCTGTATCATTTCCCCCTAAGTGGCAGTTGTGCAGTATTTGGTTTTTAAACACCATTTCTCAACCCCGTCACACTAGAGAACAAATGAACTAAACGAAACAAACAAACCAACCAACCAACAAACAAAAAAGAAATACAAGACCGGCAAGCACACAAACACAAACCTATTCATCCAATGTTTTGGTATGAACATGTGACATACATCGACACACAGGCATGTGACTGGATGAATGGAGAGGTCCCAACCTGACAATCAAAATGACTGACAGCACGTGTGTGTTCTATGGGGTGGAGGAGGGGTGTTCTATGAGACACACAACACTCTACAGGAGGTCCGCACATATCCGACCCAGGAGACCACCGCTGTGGTCAGTGTTCTGTGTTTCTAACTTATTTTGATCGAAGTCTGAATGTTCAGAGGTGTAACTGGTTCAAGCATGAACTAACTTCAGGCTAAAGTCAAGCCTGTCCAGTAAAAGATGCTGCTACTGGAGAAAACTGACTTTGGACTCAAAATTCCTCTGACATTCAGATTTATGCACTCTTCAAAAAAAAGAAAGTGAGTTCTTCAGATATGCACCACAGAAGAATCACTTTTGGTTCCCTTTACAGAACCAAAAGTGGATCTTCGGTGACACCAAACTTCTTGGTTATTTTATTGTTTCTTGGTTATTTTATTGTTTGAGTGTGGAAACAAAAATCTATATTTAAACATTATGTATATGTAAAAAAATCCCAATAATAATAATAATAATAAACGGATGAAAGTCGGATATGCTGTGGACGACAACACTGTGCCCTAACCCCACTTGAGTTTGCATGACACTAGGATACAGGTCGGTTATGACACATTTGTAGTTTATCAGGCCCCATGAAGTCACTGGGCATGAATAGTGGGTCTTTCTGTGGTGCTGTGGGTCCAATGAGGGGTGAGGGGAGGGGTGGGGTGGGGCTTGGAAGGAGCAAAAGTCAGGCATTTGTCAAGAGTCAAGTGGGGGCGGAGCTTAACACTGAATGGATTCGGTTTCGCTTCACCAGTTCAAAAGCGTTTCTTTTTGTATTTGTTTTTTTTGTTTTTTTTCGATTTGAATTGAGTAAGCGAGGCTACAGAATAAGAAATCACAGAAAGCCACAAAAGGACCCACTATCCAGCATTCATATTTGGCTACACTTCATGTGTAAAATCAACTTGAAGTTGTTAATTTATTCAATTAACAAAAACAGAAGGATTTAGTTTTTTTTTTTTCCTTTCTTTTTTTAACAAAAAAATGTATTTAATGCAAAGAATGCTGCTTGGCATTTTGTTTTGTTCTTTTTCTTTTATTTTTGGCGTGCGTCTATGTTTGAGAATACTGAGGTTAAACGACTGCTCTTTCTGCAGTATTCGGTATTCGTCTCTTCTGGCCACAAAGCCAGCTGGGGGGGGGGGCAGTCACATGACCAATGAGGGGGGGGTTCCATCTCCCATCATCCCGCTGGGCAGTGTATAGGGGATAGTGGGTCGCTTTGAGGACTTTCAAGGCTGAGTGGGATATGGGCAACATAAGAATCCTAGAAAGAGGAAAACACAGCACATAAGCAAAAAAACGGAGTAAAAACTAAAACAGAGAAAGAAAAGCAGGTTTAAAAGAAAAGAAAAAAAAAAAAGAAAAAAAAGAAGAAAGATACCCACAATGTGCAACTTTTACAAGCTAGGACGACTAGAATGAACTTGGGAGGACACGTCTCACAACACAACATGACAACGAGAAAACTAGCATGCAGAGAGAGAGAGAGAGAGAGAAAGAGACTGAGAGATAGAGAGAGAGACACTGTACTACTCAGACTATTTGACAGGGGTGGAGAGGAATGTGGGGGGATGCTTCGAAACAAGAGGGGGTGCAGTGTTAGTGTGGTCAGGGGAGAGGAATCGGTCACTGGGCACAACTCTCTATAAAGACACTAGATCAGAGTAATCCAATAAACACACTAAATCCTAAAACACAGTTAAAATCTTTAGTATTACCTTTGAAAAGGTAGAAATTATGTCCATATTGGTATATAATTGGATCTTTGTCTTGGTATTCGTTTTTCATCGAAGGAAACATTCAAAAACGCCCCGCTTTCACAAGTAGTCAGTGCTTATGGTGGGCAGGACAGAGAGAATTAGTGTATGTGTGTGTGTGTGTGTCAGAGAAAGAGAACGAGAGAGAAAGAGAAACGAAGGAAAAGAAATAAAAGAGAAAAACAATAAAAGAAGGACAGATATTTTGTTTTCTATACTCACATTGTTGACTGGGGTCCGTGTCGGTGGTTAGTTTCACGTAGTTGGAGGGGAAAAGGCCCACAGAACCGTTCAGCTCGCCCTTCCACCAATCAGGGTCCTCCCTACTCAGCACATTGATGATCTGCCCCTTCCCAAAGGGCAGCTCGTCATCGTTCTGAGCCACGTAGTCGTACATGCCAATCACCTGGCAAACTGAACACACACACACAAAATGATTTCAGATTTCACAAATTTTACTATATAAGCCACCAGACTCCTCAACACACTACCGTCCTCAATGCACACCTCTGATCTGTTCGCTGACTACACTTTCCACTTCACTTCTTCTACAATGTAAACTTAGCTACAAACATACAAAACCCCCACAAAAATACACCCACCCATGTTACACTTGATCTTGGACACTGTCTCATTTACTCATTTTGAACCACTGCTGATCTTTTGCACATATAAAGCACACAATTAAAATCCAGTACTGTTGTCTAGAGGTGGACCGATATATCGGTTTTGCCGATTAATCGGCACCGATAGTTGATTCCCGGTTACTTTTAGTTTCAGTTTGAAAGCCTGTCTTTAAATTTACCTCATTATTTGTTAATATATTCATATTTGTTTCATATAGCCCATTTTCATGATTCAGTACTGTTTTTTGGTTTGTTTTTTGTAATAAAGTTCAGTATTATTTTACATGGAGTGTTGTGTTTTACTTAATTAATGTTTTTTATCCACCATACTGCACATCCTTGTACCAAACCGCACATTTTAACTTCTAGTTTTAAGTTTATATTCATATTTTTTTTCCCATATGTTTACTCTGTGACCCTTGTACTCCGCAAAATCTGAAGCTACGTCGTCTTGTTTCACTCTATACTAGTATGATAAAGTGCACTTTGGCTTTAATTATAATCGGTCTGAAGTCTGAGCGAATTACCTTCTTTAAAGGCACAAAGAGTATTTTAGACAATTTACTAAATTTGTGTGGTTTTATGTTCTAAAACCACTTCATTCTACAGAATTAAAAAACTGCATTTTTAGCCTGACTCATATAAACAATATTAAAAATGGAACAAACCACCTTATCCATGATTAAACCATTTTTGCAAATTTTACACACTGACCATGTGGTTGAAACTGTCTCAGTACAATACCTGCATTGGGTGTGGGTAGTTTGGGCGGAGTTGGCTCAGTGGGCGTCGTCTTATTGGTGCTAGGGCTTAACAGCTTCACATAATTGGCAGGGAACCAACCTATCTGACGTTTCTTTCCTCTTGCCTGAAAAAAGACGTAGAGTCAGAATCTACAATCTATTCTAACCTGACTGAAAAAGCAAAAGTGAATAAATTTCTGTGTGAATCCTGTCATGTCATGTCATGTCATGTCATTATATAAACCAATGTGCAATCAAGGATTTTTAGAAAAACAACTTGGCAACTGAGAGGAAAACCCTTGACAAAGGCCTTATGCCTATGA
Organism: Rhabdalestes septentrionalis; assembly: GCA_037832545.1. NCBI lineage: Eukaryota > Metazoa > Chordata > Actinopteri > Characiformes > Alestidae > Rhabdalestes > Rhabdalestes septentrionalis. The sequence goes on along the minus strand of JBBMFX010000080.1, from coordinate 17,575,806 downwards.
TTTGTATAATCATAATTTCAAAAATTCAAGAAAGTCCCTTGTTATTTTAATAGACTGCAAGAAACCCCAGCCAAAACTAATAATAACTGACTAAAAATGCAGACCACTGTTCCTAGCGCTCATTCTTTCGGTGTATATTTGGTAATGTTTATAAAGGTCAAAATGCTAAAATGAATTTTAACTGCTCAATTTGTGTATATGTGGTTGTGTGCATTTCACTGTGAGGAGCAAATGTTTTCTAAAAGTGGTGCCATTTTGCTGGTCCTCAGAAGAAGTCATGCTGTTTTCACCATAAATTCAGTGTTTGAAGAAAAACAAAAAGGACAGAAAGATTGCCTTTTTGCTACTGTGTTTAAGGCGTTGGTTAGGTTTAGATGTAGCATTACTGAGAAACAGTATTACACAAGTCAATGGAATGTCCTCAGAAATATATTAATACCAGAATGTGTGTGTGTGTGGTGTTTGCATGTTTGCCGGACCTGCAGTTCTCCCTCCCACCAGCCCCCAGGGTTCTTCTTGCGGATGAGGATCAGCTGGCCTGGTGCCAGGGTCAGCTGCTCCGTCCCCATGGCCGTGTACGGGGCGATTACCTGGGCGATCTCTGAACAACAAAGCAGGAAGGAAATTGTACAGGGGTGGAGGAGGAAAAGAGTAAAGGAGGGAAGAGGAGAATACAGAATGAGTAGAAAAGGAGACGAGAACTTTTCATTGGCTCAAAGTGGGAAAACCCATCTAGTGAAGATGTTCATTCAATGCAAACCGCACATGATCAAAATAAAGGAAGGTAAATATTTCTGACTTTCAGTCTTTAAGCCACACACCTGGTTTCTTTCCCAGACTGCCGGTTTTCCCTGGTCCCAGTCCCTGAGAGGACAAGACAGACAGAGACTTTACCTAGCTATTAGAACATGTGTTTACTTCCCACACAAGTTTTCATGAGGTTTTTGGAAGCAGCACCCCTAACTGCCCCCCACAGCAGAAGTGCAAATGGCTTGCCGTTATTCACTGACAGGGAGGTCAGGAAATCTAAGGCTGTAGGTTTGATTTTGACATTGATGGGGACACAAACTTCACTCCAGGCATAATGCAACCACTGAAAGCTATCAAAGTACATGTTCATAGTACATAGTACATATGGGGAGCACCTATAGCCTGGTATTGTCGCCCACAAAACCAATAACAAAACACAGTACTCACAGAACACAAGAGATTCTTCATTTTGTCCCCTGACTGGAACCTTGTAATTAATTCAATTATTTGATTTGATGTGTTTTTCCATCTAAACATAAACACTAATCATAACATCCACAAGTCTCTTACTCAATTAACATCAAATGTGATGAGTTACATATTTTCAGGTATAGAACTGTTAGTATGAAGACACGTTTTTAAAAGCCAGATGCAGCTTCAGCCAATCACATGTTAGCAAGTAAACAGCACAGCCAATCCTAATACTGGGTCAGGAAGCCATTAAAGATTTGTGTCCTAAATTTGATATTTGATTTTTTGTTAAAATTGCTGGAGACAATTCAGAGTACACTGAATATTGGTAGAGACGTGTCCGATTCTATTACCGTGCTTTAATATTTGAACTTGGTCCCCTCATATATTCTAAGCCCTGCAGACAGTTGGAAATTCTTCATTGTTAGGTGATATTTCTGCAAATGTTTCTTAATGAGAGGCTTAGTGTGAAGTGAAGACCAAACTGCAGTCTGTAATGATATAAACTGTCCTAGGTTTAGTATTCTGCAGAGGTGTGAGAGCCTTACCTCTGAATCCTTGGGTTTGACGTAGTTGGAAGGAAAAACTCCAGTTTTGCCGGCCACTGTGCCAGTCCACCAGTCGCCCTCTTTCTTCAACACTGTAATGATGTCGCCCTGCTGAAAGGTCAGGTCCCCCTGCTCGTTGCTTTCATATGTATACATTGCTACGTACTCTGGGAAAATGGAGACAAACACAGAGACAGAAACATCTTTATATACCTTCAGGAAATTTGCTCTGAGCTTTCAATTTCCAAGCATAAGGAGGCATATGAAAATAGTGGAGTTTTGTGCTTCCCCTGTCAGCTCGAACATTCCTACTTCCACAGTTATAAACCTACAATGCACAGAAAACTGTAACGCTCACACACTTATGGGACTTGATGTTGGGATAATCAATGTTTTTCACTTTACTGGTCAATGTTGTGACTGTTGAGTGTAAAATGTATATACCTTCACCAAGATCCATGGGTTTGTTAGGGGAGGGGCTCGGTCTCTTCATACTGGGAGGGCTATCAGAGGATCCTGACTCAATACTAAAGGAAGTTAAAAAAAAAGATAGACACACATCACTTTCAGAAACTGATCACTGATGAATAACTAATGAATGAGAAACCCAGTGTTTACACATCATCTTAAAATAAGTTGGTTCTAAAGTGCCACCAATGCCACTGTGCCCGACATTCTCATCAGTGTGACCCACATCAACATGTCTTATCAGTATCACTGCTGAAAATGGTCCACCACACAAAACATAACTGGTCAGTGGTGGTCCATTTCCAGTAATGAACAGTGTAAAGGGGGGCTGAAATATAAGGCTGCAACAGTTTAGCTATGGTCAGTAAATCTTCAAAGTGTGCCTATATGGAAGATGGCCACTATTTGTTGTTTTTGTTGCTTTGTGCACCCCCTGTATGATATTCCCTGGTGTCCATTAGACTTCTTTCTGTGTTGGTCCTTTGGCTGGCCTTATGTCCATTTCATTTTCATTTTGTCCCTCACCTTTAGCATAAATTACTTTCAGTACTGCTTTCACTTGTATTATAGGGGCCACAAGATGGTCAACATTTTTTAACTTACTGAAGTCGAAGGAGAAATGTGGGTCATGTAGGCGCCCCTGAGGACAAATTTGAAAACCACTGGCCCATGTCACCTCGGCTCTTTTTCACAAAGTACATTCAAGCCAGATAAGCACTCTCTAAAAATACATATCCTGCACTAACCACACATACCATGTATGGGTTTAACAGTGCACTAAGATGTGATAGACGCAAAACCTCAAATATGCAGTTCGGCACATTCATGGTACACATCAAATACCTCCAGGTTCCAGCACTAGTTTCATCAGTAGACACCTGAATACGATCATCATTTTCCCTCAGAACTTCATTCTAAATGTTGTGTGAATACGGAAATATTTACTTTGTTGCAAACTGTCAATTAAGCAATCTTGGGTTGACCATCATTACTCCGCTAATATTAAGGACTCCAATTACACTGGAACCAAATGCCTCAAGCTTAAACCTAACCCCCGCTTACCTTACAGACTTGCGTACGGGCCCCGAGATGAGCTTGACATAGGATTTGGGGAACCAGCCTCTCTGGCCCTGCACCTCTCCAAACCACCACATATCCTGCTGCTCCAGTACTGTGATTACATCATTCTTGTTGAAGTTCAGGTGGTTGTCCTTCTTCGCCCGCCATGGATACAGAGCCTGAGCTTGCAGCCCCTCCACCTTCTCCCCCTAGGTTGTACGAATGAAAAATCATAGGAGCGAGATGACAGCAAAGAGTGTGTTAGTGTGTGCACATGTAGTGTAATGAAACTAAATTCAGCTTCTGTGTACCATAAAGTTACTGTTTCAAAACTGTGTGGTTTTCTTATGACAGTGAAGATAACGCACTTGTAATATGAGAACTAAATGAAATGCCAGCACATCTAGCTGATTTTTTCTTCAGCAAATCCTACCTGTCCAAGCACAGGTGAGGGGGAGGAGCCAGAGAGAGTGGCTGGGGTGAAGGCAGAGCGTTGTCTGCCTTGCCCTCCACTGGGAACAGACAGAGAGGGCTGTGGGGGCTGAGTGGGCTGTGAGGGTTGACTGGGCCATGCCTCCCAACCATCAGAATCCTGTTTCTCCATTGCAGAGTTTGTTGGCCATCTAAATAAACCCATTTAGAGTACTTCAAACACTAAATTACAGTTACACAAAGTCCACAACCAACAGGGAACAGATTTCTGTATATTAAACATTATAAACAATCACTCTTCTATTGCAGGCATAGTGCCAGTGCCCTTTTTAACAATTAGTAGAATTCAAACCAATGGATTATGACCAGAGAGTAAACACACGTTATAAATGTATTGGCTAAATTAAGTGTTATTTACATAATTTACATACTCAATCAACAACCGTCACTTTTCTGTACAGGCTTCATCAATCCTTGAACAAAAGAAATGTTTGAACTCACGTAGTGCTAAAATCCGCCCAGTTACTAGAGGCAGATGAAGATGAGGAGGCGGGACCTGGAGCAGCTGTAGCTGTAGTGGGCGGAGCTACCACAGCTGTCTCTGTGGTGACAGGCTGCAGAGTCGTGGGCGTGGTCGAGGAGGAGTTGGGGGTGATACGTGCGGCCATCTTGGAGGGCGGAATTGAGGTGGCACTGGCCCTAAGGTTAAGAGGAACTTCAGATTCTGGAATCTTCTCTGCATAGTTGGCAGGGAACCAGCCAGTCTTTCCTTTAATCTCTCCTCCTAACCATCCAGGCTCACCTGTCTGAGACTCATCAACCTGAAAGAGAGACAGAGCGAGACAGGGAGAGACAGGGAAAAACAGGGCGAGATGGGAGGGGTGAGGGGGATAGAGAGAGGGGAAAGAAAGAAAGCGAGAGCCAGATAGAAAGGGAAAGGGGAGGTGAGGAACAAAGTTAGACAGAAAGAGGAAAAGAGAAGAGAGGGACGGGAGGGGTTACACAGAGTTCGGGTGTGAATTCACATGAGCAAAGTGACATCAGAACCACTTTTTCAGCATGCACACGTCTTGATCTTTACAGAAGCTGCATTCATGGGTCAGCAGGCTTAGTTTAACTTAGAGCAGCAGAACTAAGACACGCTGAACAAAGAGCTCTGTGCCCGAAGCATAAGGCAACCTTAAATCTGGCAGCTTCTTAAGCCATGAGTACAGCTTTGAATAGTAAACCATGTAAAAGTGATGAACACACACCTCCAACCACAATGCACAATACACAAGTATCATGTACAGCAGCAAAACAAGAAAAACAAAAAGATATAAAGAAATATTTGATCAGAAGAGTGCTTTGAAACTGTTAACAAACAAAAAACTAACAAAAAAAACCACACAAAAAAACATGCAACCCCCACTGCTTTCTGACTGGAGCGGCTGATGAAAAATTACAACTTAATTAAAGAAAACACACAATGAAGATGAGAATGATAAGCACACGATCACTGTCTCCATCACATATGCCTTATCTGAAGTATGATTCCGAATAATGTTGTCATAAGAAAACCTAGTCATGTGATATTTTGGTCAAATCACAAAACTTCCGATTAAATTATGTAAGATAAAATTACTGTTGTTTTTTTTCCAATTAAGGGTTCATTGCAGATATGAATATGTTAGGTTTTCTCTGGACAACTGTAACTGTTCAATGAAGTGAAACAATAAATGTCGGCAGTGGTTTGAGTTGCTTTGAAAAAACAATGGCCATTAGCTGTGATGGGAGGGGGTCGACCTGCACTTACCCACTCCCCTTTCACCTTCACAAAGAGGGAGCACAGGCAGGAAAGAGGGGTCAAAAGTTAATAGGCATACACAGTTAAACACAAAGACTCATAGATGCTGAGCACGCACACACCCTTCTTCTGACTTCAGTATGAGGCAGCTCAGCTAAAATCACTAAAGGAATACCGCAGTGTTTATCAGTGTTAATTCGCCCATACAGTTAATTAACAGGGACAATTTAATGCATTTCCTTGTACACACATGCAGAGAAAACCGGAGACTAGTTTTTATAGAAATCTGGAGGATTTCTTGCAACTGTTTTTATACATTTTAGAGATTGATGTCCTATGAATTTTGTGATTAATCCTGAACGCTTTGCAGTTTTCTTAATCACAGACAATGGAAAAGAGAGAGAGCTTATGTTAAAAGCTTCTATGCCTAATAAAGTCATCACAACAAAACTGAGGCAAGGTTCAAAGAAAGAAAGGGTTCACTAGTAAATGTGTTGAGGGCTTACCATGACTATGTCTCCAGGCTGGATGGTGATTTCATCATGACTGCGGGCCTCAAAAGGGTAAAGCGCTCTGTAGTACACAACCCGTACCTTTTCCTGGTTGAAGCCAGAAATGGGCACTTTATCTGAAACACACACAATTAATCCGGGGATTCAGTCATGGAATAACAACATTTCAGTCCTTTTATTCATCTCACCATTTAATCTCTTCTTTCCTCGCATCCAACCCTTCATACTTTTAAACAATATTCCATGCATCCACCTCAGAAAGTTATACACACATCTCACCTCCCACAGGCCAAGGTGACTGGCCCAGCGGTTTTCCTGGTTCAGGCTGCTGCATGAACAGTTTGGACAGTTTGTCCTGCACATCTGCTCTAGAGCTCAGGCTCTCCTCCTCACTAATGTGGCTCGTCCAGGGCTGAGAGGTGGGCGGAGAGGGGGCTTTCCCCAACGTTGCATCCCGCCAGGCCGGCGACACACCATCATCACCCCCCAGCAGTCTGGAAGAGAGGCACAGTCACTCCGTGTTAGCTGAATAGTCATATACCAGTATATTAGTATAGTATATCAGTATAGTATTTACAATACACAGACCTTGGGGTGGTGATTATTCATTTGCATTCTTCTAGCCATTGAGAAAAGGTAGTTGCCTAGCCTGATTCCCTAGCCTGCCATTAGCAGCTTGTTGAGGATGGTTAATTTTAAGACTGCATCAGGGATTTTTCCTGACTAGTAAACCGCTTACTCCAAGCACAGAGGCAAAGAGACATTAACTGACTCATCAAAGCAACACTACAGTACACACACACACACACACACACACACACACACACACCTAAACTCACACCCACCCTCACATGTATCCAAACACACATCCTCACATATATAAACACACACACACACACACACACACACTCCAACATATACAAACACATTCAAACACACACACACACACACACACACACACACACACACACACACGCATTTATAAACACACTCACCTGTTCTCTTGCAGCTCCGGGGGCCTGCTGTCCAGCGGAGGCTGAATAATGTCCCCGCCAAGCTCCTTCTTCTTTTGCCGCTGTTGTTTATTGTGGATCTCCCTGAGCTCCTGCGATGATGCAATACAGAAGAACAAGTAAGGTGGATTGCAGAGGGGTAGGGAGATTTGTATCTCTCTTCCCGACATAAAGGCACATACACACATCAAAAATGCTGCAACTGCACCCTGCAAGCGCATTTTTTTTCCATTTGCTATAGTAAACATACTACTCTATGTAATAACATTATAATCATACTATTCTTTTTGTAACTTCTATAACTGTTTCTCCTCTCTGACTGGAGTACTTTCTAGAGCTGAATGTAAATGACGTAAAAAAGCCAGTTGTGTCTATGGTGATAAAAGATTCCAACACTAAGAGAAGATCATTTTGAAAACGATCCAGCGATAGCGCTGGAAATCAAGCATGTGATGCATCTAAATATCATAGATACACTTGCATGGAACACGGAGCAAAAAATGTGTTCATGACTCGTCAGGCTGCACGGCCTGCTGGGTAACTTCACATGAACCACAGAACTCACAGATGATAGAGGTTACTGTAGCAAGACGGAAGGCTCAAAGTAAGCCGCTGTGTTTCTGCTGGCCAATAGAAACACTGTTGCTTATGTGACCATATCCCAACATTGCCAGGAGTAACGATTACCAGGAAGATCCACGCAAATGTTATGCTACACACCCCTGTGGACATGATCTGATTAAAAGGACAGATTGTCACTGCACTTCTCGTGTTCTCCCAATTTAACATCCAGTAGGGGCTCTTTTACTGCAGTGTAATTTTACATTTTTCATTCTCGCACATAAGCAAACTACACATTTTTAGGAAAAACATGTAAACAAAACACTGGCAGCACTTTAATTGACAGGCAAGGAGGCTGAGGAGGTAGAGTTAGAGGTTAGAGGTTTCAGTGTAAACATCATGCGTGCGTAAACGTACACACACACACACATACACACAAAGTCAAGCACACACACACAAAGTCAAGCACACACACACAAAGTCAAACACACAGACACACACTCACACACACACAAAAACACATTCACACACATGCGCGCACACACACACACACACACACACAAACTCACACACAAAGACAAGCCCACAGACACACACCATACACATAAACACACACACACACATATAGGATGGTTCCACAGAGACTGGTATTGTGTTGGTTACACCTGTGCTGAGCTGGGAACTGCAGGCACACGACTTCTCTCAATAATCCTGCCAACACCAGTCCCTAAGAGTGCACACACACACACACACACACACACACACACACACACACACACACACACACACACACACACACACACACACACATCCTATTGTGATGCTGACCTCACATCTCAGAAAGCAGCACCCAGTAACTCCCCTGGAGTCAGAAACACTGTGATTGGTTAGAGGCTCATTTGCATATTGCAGCCTTTGGTGACGTCAGTATTACAGAAACAGATCCTGCAATAACGAACAGTAGACAACACTTTGTGAAGCCCTATGATAACTGTTGCATAAAAGCAATATAACAACATCTTTATAGGGCTTCACAAAAGATGGAAGGTGACACTGAATGCTGGGAAATCCACTCATTGGTCTCGGTGTCGAAGCCTCATTAAGCTGATAGCAGTAACTAAGAAATTGTGTCTGTGTGGTGGGTGGAATAACTGCAGACTGTGTATTTATCTGGTATTTTATTTACATTTCACCATCTTTCACGCCCACATATCAGTAGGTTTAGTGCCAAAACGGTGTTTAATCCCAACCACCAAAATATTATCCTTTTTTTAAATGTTTATTTTTAACTATAGATAACTTTGTAAGTCCTATCTTTATAAATACGAACACACACACACACACACACACACACACACACACACACACACACACACACACACACACACACACACACACACA
>JBBMFX010000080.1:17537010-17550903 GCA_037832545.1 Rhabdalestes septentrionalis | reverse complement strand
CCCCCTCCCCTCCCCCTCCCCTCCCCTCCCCCCCTCCGTCACACACTCGCGTGGTTCGGGACTCGCACTGCGATCAGGAAGTCGTGGGTCGATCCTCCAGACTGCAGGAACCTCTGAGGTACCCTGAATAAGTGTCGTTTCCACACAGCGCTCCCCAAACGCAGCTCTCCACACGCTGCTCCCCGCACACCGCTCCCCGAGACCGTCTCCACACACTTCTCCACACGGGTGCAGAAATCATGGCGGCCCCTGTTTCAGTTGGTGAATGGGTTTATATACAGAGGAGGAATTTCGTGCTGTTCACACTGTGTGAAGTGGTGTGTTCACCTGTGACCGATTGATCACTTTCACTTTTAGATATTCCGTCTCCCCGCCCCCTTCCCCTACCCCCCATCACACGCGCAAGTTCAGGAGGAGATTCTGACGTTGTTTGCACGCTGCATTATGAATTTTAACCGAATACAAATACAAATACGAACACGAATAATTTTCCATTTTAACAAATACAAATACTGATACAAATAGTGGCCGCTCTGTACACCCCTAACCTATATATATATGTATGTATGTGTATGTGTGTATGTATGTATGTATGCATGTGTGTGTGTGTATACATACATACACACACACACACACAAACACACACACAAATAGTTACATCATTACCCTTCTGCTTCATGCTTCATTTTTCAGTACATCATCCAGGTGTTAACAGTTCACTACATCCTGCTGAATTTCCCACATGCACAAAAAGCGGGTAGTGCTCCAGTGGAAGTGCCTGATTTGCGATGCAGAGTGTGTGTCCGGCGAATGTGACGAGTGTTGTCAGCGTAGCCGGGATAAGCAAGGCGTGGGTGTAATGCAAAGGGATCGCATCCACAACTGCATCACAGTGCCGTGATGAAAATATCTCTTAACCAGTTTTAATCCTCCCACGTCCCCCCTGGCGTCTGCGACATCAAACACTGCCTTACGTTTCCTTTTACTGGATCTCCCTCACATCAGGTGGAGAAATCAGAGGACAGTCGCAGATTCTAAACCACGTGTATTTGTATGAGATGCAGAGATTTGATCAGGAATTGAATTTGATGAATCTTTACGTTGGATGTTGGACTATTTGGTGTGAGGATTTGATTGCTTCAGCCACAGGAGCATTGGTGAGGTCAGGCCCTGATGATGGATGACTAGTTGTGGACCACAAACACCAGCTTGCCCTCAAGTTAGGCCTTTGGATGGAGCTACCATCGCTCCAGAGAGTATTGTTTGCTTTGAGGCTGTTATGGAGCATCCCATTCTTCTGCCAGTGTAATGGAGATTATTATACAAGCTAAATGCAGGCAAAGTGGCCAGTGCATTAGTCAGTAGGGGAACCAAAGCAATCTCAAACAGGAACAGACCTGAGCTCTTATTTGTTTAAATCAAAACTAACACGTTTTGTCTGCAAGTGATACCAGGCTGTTGTAGATGGGCAAGAGAGTGATGGGTCAGAACAACAGAGATGTTTGTAAGTAAACGTCTGTAGGTTGTATACTCTTCCTCCTCCCCAGAGGCTGATGCCCTTTTGTTGGTGCTGTGAGTTCAGACGTTGTGTCTGCTGCCGGGACGCGAGCGTTTCTGTGCTGCCGCGCCTCAGACGAACGTCGTGTGTGATCCGAGAGAAAACGGGGGGTGTAATTGCCTTGCCTTTGAAGCCTCAGCAACAGCGTGTCACTCACACCCAGGCAGTAGGAGATGGAGGAAGTGCTCCCTCTCTCATCCTCCTCAGCTTTCTCCTCTCTCTCCTCCCTCTCCTCCTCTGCTCCTTCCTTCCTCCTCTACCGTTCTGCACGCAGCAGATCTTTGCCTGGTCTTGATGGCAACCGTTCATGTTGTTTCTTTCTCTCTCTGTCTCTTATGTCGCTCAGTCTTTTTCTGTCATTTTCTTGCTCTCTCATTCTCTCTCTCTGTGTCATTCACGTGTCCCCCATTCTCTCTCTCTCTCCCTCTTTCTCATTCTCATCTCTCTATCGCATTCTTTCTCGCTCATTCTTTCTCTCGTTCTCCTCCTCTCTTTCTCCCTCACATTCTCACTTTCATTCTCTCATTCTCTCTCACTCATTCTTTCTCCCTATACTCTCTCTCTCTCTCTCTCTCTCTCTCTCTGTTTCTCTCATTATTTTTCATGCATTCTCTCTTGTTCTCCCCCTCTCTTTCTCTCTCTGATTCTCTCATTCTCTCTCACTCATTCTTTCCCCCTATCCTCTCTCTCACTCTCTCTCTCTCTCTCTCTCTACTTCTCTCTCTCTCATTCTGTCATTCTCTCTCTCTCATGTACTCTCGTATTTTCTCTCTCTCTCTCTGATGATTTCTCCCTATCCTATCTCTATTTTACTCTCTCTCCCTCTCATTCTTTCATTCTCTCCCTCTGTCATTCTCGCACTCGCTTTTGCTCTCTCTATCTCTCTCTCTCCCATTCTTTCTTCTGACCCCCCCTCTCTTTCTCTCTCATTCTTTCATTCTCTCCCTCTCTTTCTCTCACCCCCCCATTCTTTTTCCTTATCCTCTCAGTCTCAGTCTCTATGTCTCATTATTTAATTCTCACCCTCTGTCATTCTCTTTTTCTCTTTTATTCTCTTCCTCTTTCTCTCTCATTGTTTCTCCCTATCCTCCCTGTCTCTGTCTCTCTCTCTCTCTCAGTCTTTTATTCTCTCACTCTCTCTCTCATTCTTTCTCCCTATCATCCCTGTCTCTGTCTCTCTCTCCCATTCTTTTATTCTCTCCTTCTTTCTCTCTCATTCTTTCTCCCTATCCTGTCTGTCTTTGTCTCTCACTCTTATTTTTTTTCTCTCATTCTCTCTCTGTCTTTTATACTCTCATTCTCTCTCTCTTTTATACTCTCTCTCTCTGGTTTTACTCCCCCTGCCGCATCCTACAGATCACACTTGTCCCCCCACGCTCCACCGGCGATTCAGGACATACCTCACACATGGTCCAACGAATGATTACACCAGACCCATCACCCCACATGCACACAGGTACACACATTTGAGTTTCACTCTGACTGACTACAGATCCAGTGAAGAGTAAAAATCAAGGTACTTCGTATTTGTTCTCTTTCTCTCTCACACACACTCACACACTCCTATTCCTTCGCTCCAGTCCAGTCGCCCTCTCCCGCACTGGGCTGATCATTGGTGGGTTTAGTAACGCCGCTGAGCCGGAGACTTGGCCCATCGATTGGCTGCGTAATCGACATGGATTTCTGCCCAAAGTGGTGAAAAATTTGCCACGGCTTATAGCTAAGCAATTTCTAGATGCTGGGAGAAGGGGAGGTGTGGTTGAGGGAGAGAACCATACCGATAATTGAACCTGAGATCAATGTGCAATATTCAGAACCACACATCTTTGGCCAGGCACCAATCAGACATCTGGCCTTGGCCTCTGCTCTCCGCTGTGATTGAGGGTTGAGAGAATTTGAAGGAGAGAAGAGACTGATTGAGGTGTTGCTGTGAAAGAGATGACTGCAGAAACTTCAAGACCCCCTCAAAAACCCCAGATCTTTGCACATTTTTGAAAGAAGCTTTAGTGGCTAAGATTGAATTTATTTTGTTTATGTGGCATAATAGAGGTAAAGTAGCCTTTGGCAGAAACCTTTATCCAGAGTGATTTACAATCATTAGTTACAGGGACAGTCCCTGGAGACACTGTGTATTTCACAAACGGCCCTTAAGTTTGTGGTTATCGAGTTCACAGGCAAGCCTTTTGCCCTCTAGGCCACTACCAAACCCCCCTCATCTTTAAAACATCTGACTAATATATTTGTTGCGATGTTTGATTTAGGATAAAGATCTTGAACACTAGTTTTAGAATTAAACTAAACTAAATATGTGTGTTATGAGGTTTAGGTCAAAGATCTTCAGCTCCAGATATCAGATCCCTGCTTTTACTGGTCCTGGATTTTGTATTCATTGGTTGTATTACATTATTTGATCAATCAGTTACATCAGCAGTGACTATAAAACTCAGGACGGGAAACGGGATTGAAGATACAGAGTTGAAGGCCTCTGGTTCAAGGTAACTTTCTGGTAGGCCAAATCGAACATCCTCACGGGCCCGCTTTGATTCATGGTCCAGACATTTGGCAGCCCTGAAGTGGAGTTTGCATCATTTTCATGCTTCTTGGTTGATTAATATTTTATCCTGTTCCTCCAAAGCACATTGAATGACCTTTGAATTATAATGGACTATATAACTATATTGACTTGACTCGACTAAGGAGTAGTCATGTTCTAGCTTAGGGCTGCATTTCTCCAGTTCTATACACTCACTAGACCTTCCATTTTACTTGTGAGTGGAATCAGGTGTGTTTAAGCAGGAAAATCATCAAATTGTTTCGGATTCCCGCTCCCTAGGACAAGCATTGTGCATGCCTGCTCTTTCCTTGGTAGTGGTTCTTTTCTTGTTCTTTCACATTAGCTTTCTGTAATTACTTCTCCATCTGTTGCTGAGGCTGTGGAACTTGTTCAGGTCCAGGTCCATCGGAAACAGTCTTTGCCCGGATGTCTGGGTTGTTCTTATTAAGACCAGAGGTCCACTGCCACAAGCCAGACATGCTAAACTGGGTGCCATTTTGGCTCGAGTTATTGTTACCCCACCTGGAACCATTTTGGCTCTGGGTAGCTGCAGTTTAGAGCAACAGAGTCCAACTCCGACTCTCAGGAGTCCGGGCGGTTTTGGTTTCCACCACCTACCACATGTCAGGGATTGGCTGCCGAGAGCATGCACCTGTTTCCCAGGTAGAAATCGGTTCATTAAGCACCAGTGACAACGGAGACTCGGAGATGGCGTGCATTCTAAGAGGCTGCCGCTGCCATCTTGGCATCCCGTCTGTATGGTTAGCACCACTGCCATCTTGGATCCTGTTTCCGCGCACCTGCGACTGTATACACACCACTCGACTGGCTGAAAGCGAAACACGCTCGACAGGGACTTCGCCACCAATGGCAGCCGGGATTTAACAATGGTTTCGTTTGATGGACTGAATGAGATGTGGAAAATGGGCCGGTCTGAGGCTTGCAACCGGTCCAGGGGATCAGGGTGTTGAGTGCGTCGGGTACACCGTATCATCTGTCACGGATGAAGAAAGACCAGTGTGGAGAGGCTAGGGAGAGAGAAACAGACAGAAAGACAAACGGTGAGGGAAAGAGAGATAATTTGAAGGTGAGGAGAGTGGCGAGGCGACATAGCAACAGACAGAGACGGAACGGGGGAGAGCGGATAGCGATTCGAGGCGCGAGAGTGACAGCAAGCCATAGCATAAGCAAAAGGGAGAGATCACTTATCTTCTAAGTGGATCACCTGCCTGGATTGGAGAGAGAGAAGAGCGTTGTTGCCATGGCAGTGCTGGCTGCATGCTTCTGCGCCTGGTGTGTAATCATCACTGATGCTCACACACTCCCCCTCCCTTGCCCTGATCCCTCCCTCCCTCCCTCCTCCTCCTCCTCCTCCTCCTCCTCCTCCTCTTCTCTCAGGCTCTTTAGTATCTGAGAGAAAGAGGGAGAGAGAGCGTCAGAGAGAGAGAGACTGGTCTCTTCAGCTGATACTTGATTACAATCAACCGATTCTTCTGCTCACTTCAACAGCCTCAGACACTACACTATATAAGACGCACTTGAGACGTGAGCAAGAGAACGCGTCCTCTCAAAGTGAGCCTGTGTTGACCTCTAAGTCCCCCATATTAACGTTGCCTAATTAATTTTACTTCGTAGCAGGCCGACCTTGAAACAATTTTGCCTTTCCATACCCCATAGCTTTAGGTTGCCCTTGAACACCGGCCACAGTTAACCAGCCTTCAGAACAGTGTTTACATAATGAAAAGTCTACTCATTTCATTAGCACCGGAGATGCGTCATTTACTTGCTGTATACTGCTCGGCCTTGGGGACAGAGTGGATAATGACAAGAGACGGGTTTCCATTAACCTGCTAAGTTCAAAACAGCAAATTTCAAAAAGAATCCTATAATGCCAAAACTTTTTTTTTACACTGACACGAGGTGGGTTTTCAAACGATTTGCACAAACCATTCTTCACAAAACTAAAAAAGAAACACGTCTTTCGCTTGTGTCGCATGATATGACAAAGAGTCATGGCATTTTAAAACACGATGTGTTTTTTG
The DNA here is from genome assembly GCA_037832545.1 of Rhabdalestes septentrionalis. Taxonomy (NCBI): domain Eukaryota; kingdom Metazoa; phylum Chordata; class Actinopteri; order Characiformes; family Alestidae; genus Rhabdalestes; species Rhabdalestes septentrionalis. Next base: position 17,544,749 of record JBBMFX010000080.1, on the reverse strand, counting down.
TGGTTGGATGAGTTTTTAGGGTTGGTTCGAGATAAAGAAATCACTGGTGTTTTAGTTAGGAAGCAACAAAGAAATGCCAATATTTTTAAGGAGCTTGAGGCTGGGGAGAGGAGACAGGATCGAACAAACCATGGCATGTTCATTATTGCGTGCATCTCGTCATGCACTACCACGGATGTTGAGGTGGATGTATTCAAAATTACCATGCCGAAATTGATAAAATGCTTAATTAAAACGGCTTTTGTGAGAGGAGAAAGCCCAGCTTTAATTGCATAACATCACCCGGTGATAACACTCAGAATTTTGAAGTGTTTTGTCAAAAAAGTAGAAAACTGCAATGGAAACCCACATCATAACAGCATATTGACACTCTTAACAGCATCATCCTCTGTCAAAAATCACCAATGTGAGTGTTTTAGAGATTATTTAACAAGAACAATTTTGTCCATGAGAATGAATGGCTTGACCAACCGAAGAACGGCACCACCGTTTCAGAATGGAAACGGTTGCATGAAGTTAGCGTGAATGCTAGCAGGTTAAAGAACCTTTCCTTTTTTTTTCCCACTCTTGAGCTCTTGCCGTGTGGGCATCACTCTACTCCTCCATTTTTCCTTGCCGCACTTTGCCGCTAGTGCTTCAAGCCCCAGGTGACAGAAATCCAATTTCATCTCGTCTCCGGGAAAGAATCTCTCTGGCTGACGAGAGCAATTTGGTATGCCAGAGATGAGGCTGCCATTTCCCCGGCTCCTCCCGGAAAGTTCCGGTCAGGGGTCTGCGGAGTGTCCGCAAGTGCGGTCGACTACTAGATACTATGCAAAAATGTGCAAATTAGTGTTTAGGTGAGAGTGCTGGTTAACTTTTATGGTATTTGAACGTAATCTCAGCACAACAGTTTTTGACATCATTTGAAAGTGTCGACAGTTTAGGTTTGCTGTGTAAATGAACAATAATAGCACATTATAAAGAATACCATTCACTTTATCTTCTCTTGCATAATGTTTCATGTTTGTTTGAATGAAATTTCAACCAGATAGCATGTATCTCCAATCATTCTATGGTGCTAGCATGACATATGGGTGCTTCTCTTGCACTAGCATGGCATTTACAGCTCTAGCCTGTAATCAAATTACTTCTGTGGCACTCGCATGGCATTTGGGTATCTATATGGCACTACCATGGCATCTTAGAACTTCTATGGCAGTAGCATGGCACCTGAGAACGTCTGAGGCACTAGTTTTGCCTCTAGATTCTTCTATAGCACTAGCATGACATGGCACCTTGGTATTTCTGTGCAACTAGCATGAGATCTGGGTACTTCTATGGCTACAGAATACTGATACCTCAGTATTCGAATGCAACAAGAGTCCCCAGATTCCATGCTAGTGCCATAGAAATCACAACTGTTGCTTAATGGTACCTTAGTGATACTATTCACAGGCCTTCCGAACATGGGGGCAACTACCTAAAAACCCGCCGCCCCAGCTGATTGTACTCGCATGGCATCTTGGTTCTTGTAGTCTGCTGACAATTACTGTGGCTTCAGTCGTGCAGATACTTCTGGAGTAAACTGTTTGCAGACTACTGGCAATAAAGAATGTGATAGTGGAAGCACCTGATGATTGGATTTGTCGTAAAAGTTGGTGACGGGAGCTGTGTGGCCATCGGTCAGAGCCTGTTGAAGGCAGAGGAGGATGTTCGATGGCACTGGGCCAGCGTGGGGCCGTGTCTGCAGCGCTTCCTGTCATTGTCTTTTTTTTAAGAGAAGGGGATGCTTGTCTGGACATTAAGAGCTTGGATCCGCAATGACTCTTCCAGACACTACACGGAGTGCTTTGATTTGACCGTTTAATTCTGGAAATGAGTCATGAGGCAGAACAACTCGCATGCAAGCTGAAGGAAAGAGGAAAGCTATCAGTTCATCACTATTTTTCTTACTGAACTTCTTGCCAGCATTACATACAGAAAGTTTTGCTAACCCATTAAAATCAACCCCAAAATATTTGGCATGTGTGGAATTGGGGCTTTTCTGGTGCTACCCTTTTTTCTGTCACCAAATATAATAATCACCATGTTGTTTTGATTGTGGCATTCTGAGTGGACATGCAATGCACAATTCATGCAGATGGCTAAGTGCTTGTTACTGAGATTTGTTCTGTCTAGCTGTGGTTTCACACTTATATCTGGACAAGGAAATCATATCATACCCTAATAAAACTCTTTGAGCCATGATCTCAAAACACTACATTTGCTTTGTTGCTTTCTGTAAGAGCCTCCATCAAATGCATAAATGTAGATGAATAATGTTTTTGTAAATAATCAAACAGCGGTGTTGGTAAAACAGGTAGAATTGTAGGTTTGCAGCATCAAAGTTAGCATTAGGCCTCCTTCCTTTCTGTGAAATTGGCCCAAAGTTCTCCTTCAAACCTCAACAAAGAGAATGAGCCCAAACATTGGTTTGGTGGGCCCGTGACCAGAGTCTGAATCATAAAGCAATTTCTAACGGAACTACAATCCTTGGCTCACTACGTCAGAGTAAATCAAAAGAATTAGTGTAAATATTCATTATGGCAAGTTTTTAAAAAAGTGTTTAAATAAAACTGTAAGATTAGCTGTTGACAGCAGCCTCGGCTACTTATTAGCCATGAAGATGCGGCTACTTATTAGCCATGAAGATGCGGCTACTTATTAGCCATGAAGATGCTGCTAGCCTCCTTCTCCAGACGGTTGAATCCTAACTGTAGCTATTATAGGTCATTACTGAACATGCTAACAGGCTAAATCATTTAAAAAGCTTTTTAGGCCTATAATATTTGATATGGAAATTCAGATCTCACCAGGTCTTGCCCTCTACCCTTCCCAAAATGTCACACCCAGGTCTATGGCTAAGACTAGCTTCGGCCTCACTCAGGCATCTAACGTGGGCCTGTTCATGTGACTGCTGAAGGCTGATTATGAGAAAGTGTCCATATTTATTCATTTATTCACCAGTTTTTAGCACAGTTGACTAGTCCTCCCCAGTGTAACACAGTAGTAATTTGAGTCACAGCTGCTGGTTCGTTTGACGGTTCTTAGAAAGCCAGTGTTAGAATGCTGGTGTCAGTGATGGAATGTTCAGTGTTCCATGGCATTGTGACATCACGGGAATCGGAATGTTGATGATGAGATCGTCCAATGATTTCACCAGATTTGTGGGAGTCTCACCTTGAAGTGCATCATCCAGCCTCTCTCAGATTATTCAAGTTATCATGCAAAAGCAACGCCGCCGCAGCATCATGCGTACTCCTCGCCAGCTCCTTCTACAACACACACTCGGCACACACACAGGCACCCACACCCACACTGATTAGTCACAGCAGCATGGAAATGATACCGGCTGCTTTATGATTATTTATTTATCTATTTCCATAATTTAGCCGCTCTGCTGGAGGAGGCTGCTTTCCATTTGGCTGGTATTTTAGACGACTCCACTGCTTCCCTTCCGCTCCTTTATGCACAAAGCAACGCGCCGAATTCGATACGCTCTGGATCTTAGAAATTTGATTCTGAAAGGGCGAGAGTGAGAGAGAGAGGGAGGGAGAGAGAGAATGATAGCAAGAGAGAGAGACAGAGAGAGTGAGAGTGAGGGAGACGGAGAGAGAGTGAGGGATGGATAAGAGAGAGAGAAATGGGAATGGGCAGAGTGGAAAAAAAATGTAAATGCTCATCCTCAGATCTGATGATGTTTTTTTGTAGTCTGTGTGTGTTTGAGAGAGAGAGAGAGTGAGAGAGACAGACAGAGAGAAAAAGTGGAGAGAGAAACAGAGGAGAATGAGAGAGGGAGAGAGAGAGAGAGAGAGAGAGAGAGAGAGAGAGCATGTGCAGATGGAGAGAGAAATGGGAGTGGGAGAGAACGTGCGGAGAGGGAGAGGTAGAGTGGCGTCTGAGGACACTGTAGAGGTGACACAGAGCAAAAGATGCTGCCTATCTCTCCTTCTTCCTTTCTTTTCTGCATTCTCTGTCTCTCTTTCACACTCTCTCTTCTCCCCCCCTTTCTGCAGTGGCCAGTGTTCTGATGACAGAGGGGTAGGTGACTCATCAGGGAGCCGCTCACAACAACAGACAGAGAAAAACGAGGCGTGGGGGAGGGGAAGGAGTGAGACAGGGAGACAGATAGAAGGAGAGAGAGAGAGATGGAGGGAAAGAGGGTGATGAATTCAGATCAGTCTTGGTTGACTGCTGTGTTTATTGGTCTACCGAAGCTTCTGGAAAAACCCGGTGCTGCCTCTGCTGTGAATGAAAGACCGGGTACACGCGTGTGTGTGTTTGTGTGTTTACTATTACTGTTCACTGTCAGAAATGCTTCTAGATCATCACCACCATCCTCCTAAAATACGGCCACCTTGCTTAAATGTCAATTGTTGCTTAGGGGGTTTCACATCATCTGCACCGTTTCAAAAATGTTGATTATATTCATATCAGACAACCGTAATGATCCCAGCGGTAATGTTATGGCTGCAAAGAGACACAAAGACAAGAACAACAAAAGACAATATAAGATATCTGTAAGACCATACAAGACAATATAATATATCTAAATTAAAAGTTAAAAATTGTCTAAAAACCTCAATATGAAATACACCATGCTATACACCCAAATACTGGGTATAAACACTACAGATAAGTTGAGTGAGGTACTAATAATGCAAATGGTTGTTATGAGTATGTTATTGCATGAAATAGAGATCAGTATTATAGAAGTGCTATTGACTTATGCAGTGATGTTTCACATGGCTATTACACATAGTAATCAGGAGATATTGTATATAATGAAAATGCTTTTGCAGCTGATAAGAAAATTGGACCATATTGCACATATTATAGTTTACATATAATAATAGATTTGGTAGACTTGGTATGGAGACTAACTTGTTAACCACTATGTGTGTTTATTTATAGCATTTTATGTGTATAGTAAAGTGCAATGTTTCTCAACCATTTCAACATTAAGGCCCACCTGTCTATCACAGCATGTTGCCAAGGACACTTGGCAACATTAGATGATATTAAATAACCAATTGTGAACCAATTGCCCGTCTTGATTTTAGATTCGCGGCCCAATCAAAAGCGATTTTGTTTCTTTCTGCTTCTGTGTGTCTGTGCAGTCGTACCATAAGCAGTTTCCTCTGGCATCAGTAATGCATTCTCCTTCTGATTTTATAGTAAATTCTGTATTATCTCTGAGCAAGGCTTTCATCCACTTTCATCCATAATTCTCTAATGGCCACTTATTAAATATCACTCTATGATTTTATACCGACTGTGTTTTTATACCTTCTCTGTCTTCTACTGTAAAAACGTTGAATTGTAAGCAATACTGGAGCATTTATATTGTTCCGTTCATCATGAGCATTTTAGCCAATGTAAAGGGTGGCCGTGCACATGTGAATAACAAATGAATATTGGGAGAGACATGGTTTACTTTGGACTGTGATGATACATTTGACCATCATTCTGATGGTAGAAGAGTAGGGGGTTGATATTGCTTCTGTTATGCACTTTAAAAGAAGAATCCGTCTGTTGCAGTGATGAAACTTTAAATGATGGGGGAGGGGGAGGGGGGGTAAAGTGAGGGGAAACCTCAGGAGACGGTTGATGGTTTGATTAGTTGATTAATCAAATAATAGTCAATAGATTAACTGATTGTCGAAATAATCATGAGCAGCAGCCCTGCCAGGAACGCAATTACTCAGACCGTTAAAGGCCTAACTGTACTGGTGGAGTGTGAAAGAACTCTAGAGCAGAATTAGATTTTCGAATGCCTGCGGGTTTTATTTAGGCCAAGTTGGAAGGTTCATACTTCATTATGGAGAAGCAGTCAAACCATTAGCCAGTGACAAAAGTGCTCCGAAGCAGCTTTCCTGCATGCAGAATACCAAGATTTACCTTTAAAACCAGTCTCCCATAGCAACAGGATTATTGTCTTCTGTGTGTTTGTGTGTGTGTGTGAGATGGCTGAACTATTATACTCAGGCATTTGTGAAGGCCATCTGCTCTTAAGAGCTGTCATTCACTCTGGGGGTCCATTCAGAACACCAGTCGTATTCTACCTGCAACACCTGTAGTGTCTGATATGAAACCTGTGCAAAGACCTGATCCTTTACAAACAAACTGTTAAACAAACAAGCTGTGCATGTAGTTGCAGTTTGTGAGAATTAGCCTTGAGGACATCCACTAATATAAACATAATAAAATAAGCACTGCTGCCTGTATGCAAAATAAAAGATGTTAATAATGTCTTGATTCATACAGTGCAAGATCTGTTTATATACACTGCAGTGCGAGTCTGTGAAAATTATATTTAGCTTTTTAGATGAGCAGAGTGGGGTTTTTTCCACAAAATATTACTAAATATATTAAATGGAACTAATGAAAATAGATCTTAAAATATTATAATATAAAATATTATTGTACAGTGTATTTGGGTACCGTGAAAGGCACTTTAAATAAATGTTTATTATTATTATTATTATTATTATTATTATTATTATTATTATTATTATTATTATTATTATTATTATTGCTACAGTAAAAGACCTGAAAGATAGTGTCCTCCTCCAAGCCTGTTGATCTCTGCAGTCGTGTTGTCGGCCCCCAGTTCAAAGATATTTCCCTTCTCCCTCTAAGTCTGGGAACGTTGCATGATGGGTAGACCTAATAAGATTTACCGTTAGTTATTAGCACAATAATTTCTCATATTCTGTAAATGAAATAATTTTTTTGAGCCAGGTGACTTTAAAATGTCCTTTATTAGAAGAGTGTCTGACTATATTAAAGATAACGTTGGGTAATAAATGAATGAATGAATGAATGAATAGTGCAAATTTAGATTTATACAGAAAACTGAGTTGCCTCATATTAAAACTTAATAGCCCACCTCTATTTTCAGCCATCCCCAAAAATGTCAACGTCAAGCATCACCTGTAACTTACTGTTGCAGTTTTCTCACATTTCGTCGAAGGATGGGAAATAAGGCCCTCGTGAGAAACAGAGTGTTCTATGGGGCAAAACTGTTCTAAATTTGCATAAAGAATATTGTACATTTTCTGGAGTTTTGATTCTGCACTGAAACCATTCAACTCCTAGTCTTGGGTGTGGGTGTGTGTGTGCGCACACGTGTTTGTTGATGTGTGACTTATTAGTCTCGTACATCTGAGTGTGTCCCAATGGTTATTGGCACTGTGAGTGTGTGTGTGTGTGTGTGTGTGTGTGTGTGCAGTCTTTCATGCATGGCAGTAAATGCTTATGCTCAGCGTAGCACATCACACCAGCATCTGCGCAGCTGTGCTGGTGACTGCTCCATTGAGAGGCCAAACACAAACACATGCGCAACACACCCTCACACTTACACACACAGTATTATAGGGTACATTGATGCATTTTTAATCAAAGTAATATCATTTCAATGAAAATAGTTTGAATAGCCATGTTTTTGAATGAACCCCACGAAATGATAAAAAATAGTGGTACATTTGTCATTCTGTACATTTGCATATTGTGCACTGACTGCAGGCTTTGAATGCTCTCAGTTATACACAGAATGATTGACCCTTTTATCCATGCTTTCTCTATTCTGGAGATGCACCTTAATGCACATTATCTAAAAAGTGTGCGTGTGTGTGTTTGTATGCATATATACATGTAAAATATATAAGTGTATTTATATATAGAGATATACCTACAGTGTGTGTGTGTGTGTGTGT
>JBBMFX010000080.1:17430325-17460661 GCA_037832545.1 Rhabdalestes septentrionalis | reverse complement strand
GAGAAAGGGGGAGTGAAAGGGAGGAGGGAGAAATAGAGGGAGAGAGAGACAGACATGCAGAAAGAGAGGGTAGGAGTTTCTCACTGATCAGTTGTGGCTTAGCTTCAAAATGGGATTTACATAATATGCCTGGCCTTTTTAAAGCTAGCACAAACAAAGAGGATATGGGGTGTGTGTGTTGGTCGTCTGCTTTGGCTAATGCTAATGGTAGCCGGCTCATTTTCTCACATTCTCTCTTGTGCTCTCTCTGTTTCACACAAACACTTGTTTGCATTTTTTCGTTTTCTTTGTTTCTTGCTCACTTTTTTTCTCTCTTATATTAATTTCTTTTGTTCCCTCTTCTCTCTCCTTATTTTTCCTCTTTCTTCTTTAATCTCCCTATTTTTGTCTTTTTTTTTCTGTCCCTTCTTTCCTATTTAATTTTGTTTTTCTCAATGTCCCGGTCTTCCTGTCTTTTAATTTTTTTGTTCTTCTTATCCTTTTGTTTTTGTTTGTTCTTTCTTTGTCTTAATTTTCTTTTTCTTAGCATCCCTTATCTTTCTGTTTCTTTTTTCTTTTTCCATTTTTCTATACTTTTTCTGTCTCTTTTTTAAAATGTTATTTTTAATGCTTAATTTTTTAAAAATGCTATTTGTCCATTTTTAGTCGAGTTCAAATTCAAATGTTTGCTGAAGATCCGTCACTCTGCAGATCCAGCCCTGATCTCTTTCTGAATGCCAGGTATTCTGGCCCTCAATAAATAATCATTACAGCTCTTAGAGCGTATGTGAATTCAGAAAAAAGGCCAGTTGTTTGGGGTGGTGGTGTGGAGACCACAAGCCCCGCCCACTCTCCGCCCATTTTCCCTGATGGGATGCACCAGATGCCTGTTTTTGATTTAAAGGGGTTTCCATGAAAGATGCTAAATGACAGACCTAGGGATGTAATGGTGAAACAGTTTTACATTTCCACAGTTTTACCTATTTTTTTTGTTTTTTTACTACTATATTGAAACTGTTATGCCTATTATAGGTCAGCATTAGACCTCAAGGGAAGCTGCATCCCTCCCTCTTTCCTGCTAGTCCCTGGATGATTGTGTTTAAGGTGAAAAGGGAAAAACAATTTGAATGGCCTCAGCTTTAGATATGTCTCTGAAATAAGAAATGTATGAATATGAATGTCCTCTTTTTCCTGTATGGTTCTGAGAGCAAAAGGCTTTCAATATCATGGCAGATTGAGGTCTTAGGCTGCAGAAGAATAAAAAAAGGTTTTCATGTTGATGTGACACCAGAGTTCGCGTGAGCTCATGTACACACACACACAAACAACCAACACGCACACAAAAACAAACACACAGGCTCTTTTTATTGGGGGTTTGCAGCCCTTAAGCTATGCAAAATGGAAACTGAAGTGGGAGTTAGGCTTTATCAGGGCCAGGACCTCCACGTAAGAAGTTCATATAGCGATATTAACGTAGTGGCCCTGTAGCGCACACAGTGCTGCTAGGAATTATATGAATAATATCTAGTTTGTCACGATTACTTATTTTAGGTCAAAATGATAAACAATGTTATCGGCTACTATGAATTCATGTTGTGAAAAAAAAGAACGCTCTGTAAACAGTGTGTCACTAAGTGTTACAATTGCTGATTGTGATTTGTGAATAGTTATACCAAATATCTTATTTTATTTTATTGGTGGTTTGAGTTGTAATGAACCAGTTGAGTCTGTAATGCTGTAGTAAAGGTCTTCTTGTTGAGCCATTTTCTTCATATTTCATATCTTTCATAGTCATTTTCATAACAGATACTTACATTAGAAAACAATATAGGATCTGTAATTACAATTACCAGTAATGGTAACTTTTCAATTTTTCTGTCATAAATATTCATGACAGAATATGACATAGGACATCACGTTCATGGCATTGTTATGTCAGTGCAACCGGGTTCATGTAAAATGCTACGACACTGGCAAACGCTATCTTGGTTGCCCAGTAATATTGTTTACAACAGCACTGACTAGCAGCACTGTTTTACAGATGCTGCGTAACTTTAGTGTGCTCTTGCTGCATTCTAGATGTGTTTTGAAGGCTAATGTCTAGGTTTTTTTTTTTTTACTTAATTGTAAATGAGAGGCCTAGTGAGCACCTTAAGAGGGAGCTTTTCTTATTATTACTGACTTCCTTAAACACTAAGTGTTTCAAATAGGCATCAGTGATTGAGTTTTGTTAATTAACATTTCAATTTTGTTAAACACAGTGATTATGCCTTATTGTACAGTATTACATTTTAAGTGTCTTTTGACTCATTGTGTCTAATTATCCATTTGTATATGTAAACAAGATGATCTCCCATGACCAGCAGCAGGTTAATTGAAAACCACATGTAAACAAACCTAACTCTGTCCTCTGGAAGTGGTCAAAAATGTGGACCAACAGAAAGGGAACTCTGTCCTTTTTTTTTATTCACCAAGAGAGTTCTGAAAGGTGACTTGGTTCTCATTCTGCTGCACTTCAGCTCAGATAGTTTTAGTTCTTTTTCTGTTCACACTTAAGAGTAGATGGTTAAAAGCTCTACCGAACTCGTGCATTTTCCACAAAGATCTCTGCTACTTGTGTTCTTCGCTGAAACTGATGGAGTGCAAGAATGCTTTGAGGTCGAGCACCTTGGTATTTCTAGGTCCTATGTATGTATTTATTTATATATTTCCATTTATTTGTTTGTATTATTCATTTATTTCTTTATTGTCTGTTGTCTGTGTCCCGGGGCTGTACCACGTGATCTGCCTACAGCAAGCCTAGAGGGCGAAAACTGTCGCAGTGGACCAGGAGCGCTTTGTGTTCACAATGTGCAAGTTGAATAAACCGGGCCTTGGACTTAAAGCGTACAGGACAGTTCAGTTTGATTCAGAGGGGTGTGATTTCATTTGGCGTGTCCACATGTATGCAAAAAAATGCTGACTAATCAATCTGAGTTCTGTTTAAGGGCTGAAATTGACCTAACACTTTAAGAGGTTAGGGTTGGATTGTTTGCAATGTCTTTGAGAAACTTATGACGGTGTTTAAGTTCCACAACTTGTAAAGGACTTGACAGCTGGGAGACAGGATCAGCACAGAAGTGGGTTGGCCACTGGGCAGTTTAGTATTCAACCAAGCAATTGAATTAGATAGCTTAATTAACAGAATACTCATACTTCATGATAAATATGCACATCATCCACTGCATTTCCACATTTTCCATTGCATTTTATATATTTATATCATTTAATATATCATGTATTTGTAGTTTATTTCTTTATTGTCTGTTTCCTGGGGCTGTACCACGTGATCTGTGTACATCAAGCCTAGAGGGCGAAAACGGTCGCAGCGAATCAGGAGCTCTTTGTGTTCAAAATGTGTGAGTTAAACGAACTGTGCCTCGGACTTAAAGCAAACAGGACATTTCAGTTTGTTTCACATTGCTTCTCTTGAAGGGGTTAAATGCAAGAATAGTTTCACACTGTTCACACTGTGCTGTGTTCATGCGTGACATAAATGTGCTTTTTACACTTTACATATGTTTGGCACACGACTTCACTGGAGCTTCTTTGGGAGCCTTAGGGTAGTCATAGCCTGAGTGTTTGGCTTCTGGATGGGTTGAAGGGGGGATTCCCCTCTCTTCCTTCTACACTACAGCACCCCTCTGCAGCTCACCCTACCTCACCACAGATGTTCTTCAAATGAAACATTATAAAATAAGCAAAATTAGTCTTCTTGAAAAGTTTCCTTGACTGATTTCTTTTGGTATTTGACCTTGCTTTTGGCATAAAGAACAACACTTTTCATTAAAAACAGTATAATTAGTCTTATTTAGCTGAATGTAGTGAAGCCTGGGAAACATGGCATAAAAATTTGTAATTTTTTAAAATGTGACACCACTGGTTAGTCATGCAACACTTTGAAAAGCTGTTTATGTGATGCTTGTCAGAGATCGTTAACATGTATTGTTAATGGTGTCTTTCCTTCTTCTTTACTTGGTTATTTCGATCCTGACAATGTCAACCAAACAGTATGCCTGTGAAGATCTTCACCAAACCACAGCACTGGTGGTGTTTGCCCTTTGTTATGCATGTAAGCTTCTGTACACTGTGATGTGAATTTCTTCGCTCATCTATATCATGAAGGTATGTTTCCTTGTTTGTCTCGGTTGCTTTTGGGTAAATTTTGTGTTTTAATTTATTTTATTTTATTTATTTTTATTTTTTTATGTGTTTTAGTATGTAGTCCAGCCCATCTGTTCTGTTCTGAAATTTTACCTGTGTAATCTTTTTATTTTTTATGTCCACCTTTTGGTCTTGCCATGTCTACAGCCTTTTTTTTTTACTCGTAGGCTGCTGGGCAGGAAGTGTAAGAGCATTCTGGAATGTTTTTTCATGTAGTTTGGGCCAGAGTTCATGACATACATCCCATCCCTCCACCCCACCCCAGTCCCACTAGTCCACTTTTTTCCTCATAGTTGATCAAGGACAGGTCTACCTTGTGTTGAAAGAGTTACTGATTTCAGTGTCATGATGAGTGTTTGGCTCCTGACAGATTCCATCATCTACTGGCTCAGGGTTGCACAAACAGGATTTTGCTCCTAATTCATACTTCTACCCATCAGTAATGGCCCATGCTGGACTTGTTTATTTCAAATATTTGAACAGGTAAAAGAAAAGGAATCTGGTGAACAGATTTAAGCAAGTGCCTGCTGTGACAAACATTGTAACGTTCGAGTTGCTCAGTGTGGAGTTTTCAGAACAGAATTGAGAGTAAAGTTGTTGACCATGCATTTCACATCCTGACTGCAGTTTTGCCTACGTGTTCAGCTGAATACGTGGGATCTTTCAGTCTTGAGTGATGAGTCCTGTCAGTTGATGCAACATTAATGTAGAAAACTTAATGACAGAAAATATTTATATTGGTTTTGTAACCACATCTTTTCCACTTGGTCGCTAAAGTGCAAGAGTCCACCTCAAACTCTTTAGCCAACTGTCTCAAGTGTCTGACATCTATTGCATGTTAAGCTGGATATTAAGGGTTCAGAGCGAGTTGAAAACTACAATATAAAACAACTATAACGGCCAAATGGATAAGGCTGGGCTGCTTCTAAGTTTGTTGGAATATACATTTTTGCTTAGGTCTTATCTATATGTAAGGCTGATTTAAAAACATGTATGTTCACACCTAGAGGCAATCTAGCTTCCCTAGTTCATGTAGAGTACGTGTCTGTAGACTGTGGGAGCAAACCTGAGTTCCTGGTGGAAACCCCTACACAAACTGGAGATATAAACTTGAGCTAAGCTTGAGCTAAGCTTGCTACGTTGCTAACGGCTTATATCTTAAGGTTTTAGGGTAAAATTGGGTTCAGGACTACATTAATCAATCTTGACAAACACAGTTGCATTTTCTCCACATTTTAAGCCTGTTTACACTAAAAGACCACATAGTTACAAAATGATGAGCCTGACTCAGCCGTGTTCTGCTAAGGTAATGCTGATTTCTGGTAGTCTGGTGGGGCTAGCTAATGTTGGTGAAATTGTGAAATAGCAGCTCTCTAGACTCAATGCAGATATTTAAAGCGCGTTATAAACAGTTAAGTAATCTTATTATCTTTTTATATTGATTTAAGTACAAAATTAAACCCCAGTTCCATCACTGAATTTTTACACTGTCTGGTAAAAATACACGGTTGTTTGAGTGTGGCTCCATGTGAAACTGAATCGAGCTGCAGTCTGTAGAATGACATGCCTTTTCATAAGAGCAAAGGCTTCACATTTCACAATTAATCATAGTGACCTGAAGTGAAGTGTGCTGCACATGCAAGGAGAATACAGTTTTGTTTACCAGGTAAATGGACTCCATAGCTCAGATCACTGCTTAGTTTTTTACTTTGTGATTAACTGGGGTTTCATTTGGAAAATCCGGAGCTGGTTATATATATATATAATTTTTTTTTCCCAGCAGTTCCTCTCTGACTCTCTAGTAAAAACCACAAAATGTAGAAATGTGAGACACCTCGTGTGTGTGTGTGTGTGTGTCTGTGTGTGTGTGTGTGTGTGTGTGTGTCCGTCCAAGCTAATGTGCATTCTAGCTAGCATCTCAGACTGTTTTGTGTCTGAACGTCTTGAGGCTGTGCAGCTTCAGGGCCTTGTCCGTGCGTGTTGCTGTGGCAACGCTGTCAGTGTGTGTGCGTGTGTAGCGGTGTCTCTGGCTGGGCAGGGGAAGAGCTTTGACGACCAGGCTGGCGGCTGCTGCTGCTAGAGCCGTTAAAAAAAGCGTCTCAGTGTGGTCTTTCTGGATCTGAACGGTCTAGAGAGTGTGTGTGTTTGTGTGTGTGTTGGGGGTGGCTGTGCAATGAAACGGCTCACTGAATCACAGCAAAGGCTCTCAGCCTCTTCCCTGAGGCATTTTAGCCGTTGGTCTAATGGTGTAGCCTGAATGTATGTGTGTTTGTTAATAGTTTTTTTTTTAATGAAGCAGCAGGGGTTTAAGTGCAGTTTTGTGAAAATCCTAATTTGGTGATCATGTTTGACAATATAGCTGGATATGTTTGAGCAAGCTAATTGCAGTTTGCATTTTAATTTTTGTAATCCTTTTGCAAACTGATTTATAAAGCTAGAGGTTGTATGGGGCTAATTGATAAACACGTGTTATGTTGGATTGCAGTTTTTGCACCATGATGTGTTACAATACAGATAAATACAGTGATTAAATAATTAACATGGAGCCTTTGTCTCTTGTTTTTCATTTACTTCGTGGTCGTCATCTTCCTCAACATTCATGTAGTAGTTGTAGTGATATGTACCAATAACATGAGATGCGATGCAAACACTGTATACGGCACAAACGTGTATTGTGGTTTCAGTACGTTGTTGCTTTCATAGCTCTTTTTGGAATATATTTTAATAGAATAGTGAAACCAGAGACCCAACTGAATTAGTATTCTTGGGATCACAGATGTCATAATTGTTTCTTTCAGTAATTGTGTGGTCTCCCAGTTTTAATATATGTGTCATATCACTGCTGAGGTATGCTGAAAGCTGTTGACTTCTGATTACTGTTTGCATTTCAGTTGTTCCTTTCAGATTTTAAGGTTGTAAACATTTACTGTTTATATTTCACACCAGATTTCCTCACAGTGGAGTTCAGGATACTGTTGCCGAAGTTCAAGTTTACTTTGGTGTCTTATCAGAAAACTTGATCTGTTTGGAGACGTTGCGCATAGTTACCGTTGTCAGTCGGAGTTAGAGACTCATAATTTCAGTTTATCAGCCCTAATCAGTTCTTGTTTGTATTACACATAGTAATACTGACTCAGAATCTGTTTTAATTACGGCTGACATCATGATGGCTTCATATAAATGCAACATTAATCAATAGATTACACGATTACTGATGGAATTCATAGTGACAACCCCATATATGATGTTTGGAGTTTGGATAACATGTTAAAGCAAATTTCCCACTTGTGGGACTAAAAGATTCATCTTATCTTGTCTACCTCTTACAGAGAAAAGAGTTCTCTTGAATTGCTGATCTGTGCTTGTTCTTCTAGTGGTCACTCTAGAATGGATTTTCAGGAGGGAGCGAGCAGTTTAAGTGCGTTCCTACTGATGGTTTCAATACTGCCCTATCCCTCGAGGGGAGGCAGGGGCAGCTTACATCATTTATGTTTCTTGGACGGCATCCTGAATATTTTGTAGATGACAGCTCAATCTGACATTGCAGCTTTCTGAGATGTTTATGTATGAATGGAGGTCTTTGCAGCAACATTATGTTCATGCACATTGATTATATATGGCCCCAGGAATATAAACATGTTGAAATTTTTAATTAATAGAAGTTGGAATACATGTGTATTTATGTGTTGGGTCTGTGTATTGGCCCACTGAATATGGAGATTTTTACCTAGACCTATCCATAAGCTTAATTACGGATATTTTTGATTATGCTGTATTTTTTTAAGAGAAAGCTATAAGTTTATTCATGCAAATCAGAAGAATGTACACAGTCTTCGGCCATCTTATTTAGGGCACATTGTGTTCGCATTCGCATTGGAAATACATCGTGCTAACATGCTTCTAATGTACCCTTTCATACTCATTGACTAGCTTTGAACTAGACTAGGCTATCATGTGTGAGGTAATGCTCTTCAGGTATTTCTTTAGTCAGGTTAACATATACCTATATATTTATATCTCCATCCTCTGGTACATTTAGAAGATTAACCCTAAGGCACATTAATGGTGGAATCACAGAATTTACTGTAGACATTGGATGATGTGTCGTACATGCTAATGACCGTGTACTTGGTTGATCTCTAAAACGGTAACCATTAGGGAAGGGCATTTCAAGCAAAAATACTATTCAGGACTCAATGATAATTATTGGCCTATTCTCTTAAAGGCCCTCCTCCTTCCCACACTCTGGAGCACCATAACAAGACAATTGGGAGAAACGAGACAAACTGCTTTTAGATGCACGACTACCACATTCTGGTGGTACTAACATGTTACTTACCACGATTTAAAAGTCAAAATATAATAAGTGAAAAACAAATTGCTTTTTTACGAAAATCATGTGTATCATTTGTAGTTATTTGTATGTTCCAAAATCGTGACCTACCCCCGTAGCCTTACCCTGTCTGTAGTATAGTCTTGTTTAAAGCCTATAGGAAGCCTTCAGGCAGTGTTTTGACTGTAGTGGTTTATACAATTTCCTGTTTTAGAAACATTTGTCACTCTGACAAGTTGAGGGCTGTGTGGAGTCCCTTGTCTGATGTTTAAGTGCTTATGTGGGGTGACCTGAGGTTGGTTGGTCTTGCATGTTGTGGATTTGTTGCAAGTTTAGAATCAATGTTAGTTGTCTGTTTAACATGATTATGATTTCTTTACCTTCTTTACTGGTCACTTTAGAAAAAAAAGTGCAATTTCACTGTTGCTTTGAGAAAACACATTCCACAGGTACCGTTTCATAAAGCAATATTTTCAGACACAGTTATCAGTATATTTTGTTTGTTTAGACATGAATAAAAATATATTTGTAATTTTCTTTGGAAATTACTAAGACAATTCAGGTGTTCCTGGAAGCTTGCCACTTTGCAGCACTGCCCTAAACCTGCTCTTTTCTTTGTGTGTGTGTGTATGCAGTGTGGCCAGGGGCTGTGAGGGCTCCGCGGGGAGACTCCAGGCACGCCTGCACGGAGAATGCTGGAGGTGCAGGAGGAGCGGCCAGCAGCAGCAGCAGCAGGAGCAGCAACGGGTACGGGAACGGCCAGCGGAACGCCATCCAGCGCCACGGCCAGGAAGGAGCGAACAAAAGAACGGCAGGAGGAGGGCCAGGACTGCAGCGGCCCTGCAGCAGCCGCCACCGCTGGGCCCCGCAACGCCCGGGCCAAGGCCACGCCCGCCACAGCGCCACCTCCGCCCGGACACGCCCACTCACACTCGCACACACACTCTCACGCACTCACGCCCAGCCCTCACCAGCACACTACTGCTTCAGCCTCGGTAGCTCTGGGACTGTCGTCAATGCATTCCAGCAACCCGAAAGTGAGAAACTCTCCGTCAGCGAACACTCAGAGGTGAGGATCCTGTCTTAAAAGACGAAAGGTCATGGTTCCCATCATGTTGAATCTATTAAACACTTAAATGCTCAACATGTGTAGTGAGCACACATACCTCCATATTTCATATGTGTACGAGACCTCCTCTAGACTAACAGCTCCTTTTTGTCATTGTCATACTATTTCCTTAAATACAATTATCAATATGAAGCACAATGTACTTAAATTTAATTTCCCCCTAAAAGTTTACCTTAAAAGTGGATTTAAGGGATGAGAGTGAAGCATTTTTTCAGGAGGTTCGGTTATTTAAGGGCCAAATTAAAATTAATCAGCCTTAATCTATGCATTTTCCTCTTAAGTTTGGTAGTATATGTTATAGTAAAATAATTGCATGTGTAGTTAAGTAGTCTTTCACTGCCAAAGGTGCTGGGTTCTCCATTTAACTTTCCTAGGAAAGGAAAGCGCTGTCCTTACCCACAATTCCCTCTGCTCCTTAAGAGGCGGCTCAGTGAAAACACCGCCACGTAAGCAGGTCTTGTGGACAGGAAAGCAGGGCAGGCAGAGGTAACAGCGGCAGCAGTGTGTTTTAGAGGGGGGAACAGGACCCCGGAGGATCTTCTGGAGAAGCTCCAAACGTCTGATTCAACACCCGTGAAACTGACCCGCTCGAGCCCAGCCAGAACCTTACCCCGAAGTCTGCCAGGCTTCACCAGAGCCAGAAAGACCACCCCTTGCTGACTCATGCTTCTGGAGCTGATTAAAGAACAGTCTGCTGACTTGCCAGGTTCCTGCTGGGCCTGTCTTGCACCGATACCCATAGCCATGCTGGAGCAGGTTCTTGCGTTTATGGTCATTTTTGGCTCTAGTTTTGCACATGCTGGCCATTTTGGATATAGATTTTCTGCAGGTGCGAACAATTCAGCCAAGTATTTAAAGCAACAGTGACAGTCTGTTACATTTAAGTGAATGTTGGATCCCTTCACTGGCTCTTCTCAGACTACAGAAAGGTTGAAGGCTTATGAGTGAGAATGTATGCAGTTTTCCTATGATTTGATGACTGAGTTTGAGAGCTGTAAAAGCCTTTAATTTATCCACTCATTTTGTTTGGTTAAAAAAATGTCAGTGGAAAACTGCACACAACAGAGATTATGTCTATATCGATCATATGTGTCCTTTATCAACATAAAAAGAAACCGGGTGAGCATTGAGGAGGAGCAGAGATCATGATGGTCAGATTTGGTCTGAAGTTGTTCATCAGCAAATTTAAATTGATTTCAAGCCACCCACTATAAGATAGACAAGTGTTATCTAGTTTTATCTTGCTTGATTATAGCCTACCGCTATAGCTGGTAATGTAGCTAACAAGTTATGGAAGCATTCTATTAACACTTGCCTCAGGCTTTGAGAAATCCAGTACATTTGCAAAGGTTGTTTCCAATGCTGTCCTCTATTCCAACAAGTGTGGACTTGAGTCTTCCACAAGTTTGTTTTACTGTTATTGAGTTCTTTGAAACTTTTTATTTCATGTGTAGGTTCCCTAGTTGTGTAACTCATTTGTGTGGTTAAGTCTTTCATGGTTATCTGAGTACCATGGATTTAGTCCTTTTTTTTTTTTAAATAATAAATAAATACTTCTTTGAGATTAATGTTACTACCATATGTTGCCAACAGGCTGTCACTTAAATTGGCCCAAACAATGTTCAGTGGTAACCAATACTCAATTTGCAGAAGAACGTATGGCTTGTGTAGTGCTTGAGACTTGTTCGCATGAAACCGAGGCTGGAGACTTTCTTTAAAATATTTACCTGTCTGAATTGAAGGTTCCTTACGTCTACCCTCCTGCAGATGATTCTTGAAAGTTTTTATTTTCGATTTAATCACCCCCAGACATGTCCCTCGTCACTGTGGTAATGTTACATTGCCAATTCAGGACCTGGTCTTCATGCTAACGGTGGCTGATCTGGTCAAACAGGGTGTTTTGTTAAATATTAACCCAGCTCTCTGTCAACAGAGAGAGAATGAGAGAAAAGGGAAAACAGGTTTTGGACATGAGGGCGCCTGGGTGCACTTGGTGCGTCACCTGTGTGCGTCAGGGTTTCCCTCTGAAGCTCTTCTGTGGTGTTTCTTTAGGGTGGGGTGGGAGAGAATGCCAGTCATGTGGAGCAGGAAGCAAGCTGAGGCTCAGGTAGACATGGAATGCTGAGGAGGAACAGAAGTTCCTCATTCCATCCTCGAATTAGTCGCGAGGGAAGCGGTGGAATTTTTTAGACTAAGGATCATCACATTTGAAATGCACGGTTTGAACTTGCTGTTACTATCAGTTTGTGATTATCTGTTGCTTTTACTATATGTAGTTCTAAGGTCCTACGCTGGTGCTTGCAAGCTGAGCCAGTAGACTTTTAAAGTAAGTGACAGGAAATCTGTTTAGCGCTAGATGGTCATGTTTGTCAAATTCCCTTTATCTTTAAGCAATCTTATTGTCTTGTGTACTGGTTTGTATTATGTTAGCCCTTGTTTCTTAATTCTTGTGTTTATCTTCTCTTCTAGCAGTCCAAAATCCAAGCAGGAGGCCATGGTGCGCTCACCACCCGTGATGTCTCCTTCCAGCGCTGCCCAGATGGACTCCAAACTGCCCAATCAGGGAAAACAAGGAGGCGCTGGCAGCCAATCGCAGCCTTCTCCCTGCGACCCCAAGGCACTGAGTGGAAGCCACACACCCAAAGGTCCTCAGGGCTCTGTGGGGGGCATGGGACTCAAAAATGGACAGGGCCTGAATTCGGGCAATGGAGCAAAAAGTAAGATCAAGAGGGAGAGAAGCACTTCGGTCGAGTCCTTCGAGCAGCGGGATACGGGAACGCCCAACAACGAGGGGGACCAGAAAGGTGGGTGTAGTTTTTTTTTACATTTAAAATTTTTTTTTATTGCAGCTGAAAGGTGACCCATGTTTCGTCAGATGTCTTGGGTTCAGAACGAGTCACTTGGTGTTTTTCTTGGAAGTTAAATTCTTTCTTATAAAACAATTGAACTCTTTGGTCACATTTTGAGAGCCGCCTTTTGTGGTGTTATGCTTTTTTTTTTATATTGGAGGGATCTCTGAAGTGTCCAAACCAGCTAAGATGTTTGCTTTCTCTTGCTGATTGCTGAATTTTTCTCATTGATGCCATAGCCGCTTGGGACTGGAATCTATGAGCGCAGTTATTTGCTCCACCTAGAAAGCAGTCTTGTTGCTTTCTTGTTGATCTCCTCTGTTTTAAGAATCCATGTTCAAACAAAGCTGATTTTAAAGCCTGAACGTTTTTAGAGAAATGTATGTTAACTAAACTCTTCAGGGCAGAGGGTCAGTGTGACCAGGGCTGGACACTCCCATTATCTAAGCTGTTTTTCTCTATGACTATTTGAATATAGCAGTGGTTAGCCAACAGCTTCAACATGTTCTGCAAAATGTCACTGTGTGGTTTGATTTATGAGGATGTTAAGCAGCATGATTTGGCAAAAAAATCAGAATTTCCTCTTAGCCCAGATTTAGTTGATTTATTAGCCAAAACATGTCTGGAGTTCAGATTGTGCTGCTTTAATTTTAGAACTGCTACTATATGGGTAATGCTGTTAACCAGCATAATGTCTAGATTATGATTCTAGATGAGCACCTCCTGCTCGTGATGTTCTTTGTGAAAACTGGCACTGCTGTCTAAAAAGGCTAACCACAGCATCCATTGACATGTTAATGTTTTGATATTGTATATTTTTGTGTACATACTGTCACCTAAACCACATCAACAATGAAATAATGAAATTGGCATTTTATTGAACTGCTCCTTAAAATGTTCAAAATTGGAATATCGCAGCATATTTGCTAAGTACAAGCTCCTGTCTGGCAAAACCGTGCTGTTCAAAAACACGGGAGTATTTTGTTTCTAGCATGTATGTAGTTAAATTCATGTGTTGACCACATAACATTCGTTTCATTCATAGAACGCTGTATTTTTCAGTTGGGAAAATGTACTTTACACAATTATTTTTGTAACATTTTCTTAGTGCCACGCAGTGTTATAGGGGTGATAATCAAGAGTCGTTTGTTTGCCCCATAGAGATAAACAAACCATAGTTCCAGTTCTCAGTTAATGTCTTACCATGAGTATGTTGGACTATTCTGCACTGAATCGGACTGTCCCACATTGAGCGAGCAGAGAAGAAGCACCAACATGTCGTGGAATAAGGCCTTATCCTCCGTGATTTGGAGAAACATATACTGGATGAGGAAGTTCAATGTTGGAGAGAAAACCGAGGGAAAATGTCAATCTCTGTTTGAGCCTATAGCTGAGCATGTATTTAATTTGTGGATATTTAGTGATGTTTGTTTTGTGTACCGCCTTCTTTAAACAGCTTGCTATTCAGCATGGCTGCTTTTTGTGAAAAAGAATGTGCTTTTACTAAGAGAGAAATAAGAAGAAATGTATTCTTGTCATTTTCTTATGCAATATTCCAACAGTCTCATTATGTAAAAGGTCAAAATCCTAGACACAAATGCATGTTCTCAGTGGAGTCATATTTTCACAGTAAATTGTTTTTCTGGCGTGTTTGTGTGTGTGTGTGTGTGTGTGTGTGTGTACACACCTCTCCTCCTGTCCTCGGGCGCTGCGCTCAGGGCTGTAGTGCTGCATAAAGACATCCACACCCCCGTATGTCTCTGAGTGGAAACATCACGGTGTAGGTTTGGGGGTAGGAAGTGCCAAGGAATATACCATCTTGCCTGCTTGGATAGGGAGAGCCATTTTTTTTTCCCCTTCCCATCTTTTTTTTCCTTTCCCCTTGTCTCTCTGTTTGCCTGTCTGAAGGACCCATGCTGGTGGTTAATGCCTCTGCATAGAGATGATTTGCTGTGAGACTGTGGCCATTTTAATTGAATGTGTGTTCAACGTCTTTGTGCCAAATTGCCCATGTATTTAAATTGGAGACAAATATGATCTATTTGGGTTTTATATGGAGTTGAATTCGCTGTGCCTTGAGGTAGCCTGAGGTGCACTGAAAGCGAAAGCATCAAAGAGCAAGGCAGGAGGCAAGCAAAGCTTGAATGGAAAAATCCTCCGCTTTGCTTAAGTCGGTACATGTTTGTATGTCCCGATTATATGGGTAGTGGTTAACCTTTAGATTGTGTATGTGTGTTTGTATATCTATGAATGTGTGTATATGTATGTCTGCATGACAGCTTGTTAGTTTAGTTTCATGTGTGTGCCTTCTGTGTTGGGCATTTGCTCATGGGGTTTGTTTGCATGGACGCCGGAAAGTGTGTTCATCCTTTTCATTTCAACCATCCTTGCCGTGTTCATAGTCTACTGTATCCTGGCTACAGCGGAGCTGCGTGTATGCGCAGTTTGCAGACAGATGGTACTGATCGGAGAGGCAGTAGAGCAGCAAGGTCGTGGGCTGAGACAATGAGTTAAACTACCCCGACGTGGTAAAATTCTCCAAAGAGCCTTTTAGTTACAAAAAACAAAGCCGCAGCGGTCGAGATATTCTTCAGACTACTTTTCTTTTAATACCGTTAATGAATAGGGGTGCATGATATCACAATCATCAGTATCTGTTAATTACTATAAAACATTATCTTCATCGCGTAGAGGATCAGATTTAACTGATATTGCCCACCGATTATGTATTTATTATACTCCAGAAAAGCAGAATGGATCTTTGGGTTACTGTGGGTTGATTCTCATCACTACAAATGTAAACTCATACAAATAAATGCTTTTTTGTGCTGTGCTGATTTAAGTAGGTGTAATATATTTTCTACCTTTTGCAAAGGAAAGATGTACAGTGCAGCACTTTGTCTAATGTGTATCTGTTCTAACCTACAAATCCCATATCGGAGCATTCCTATTAATCAATGCAACTCCTTAAAATTCTGGTATCTTTTGGACGAGGCCTATCCTTAGCCACTTTTCCTGACCCAGATCAAGCTTAAGGTCAGACCCTAAAAAGACGTTTGTAAAAGGAATCATTTTTTAACATAAAATTTTCGTCCTGGACTAGAATGAAGGGTCGAAATTGTTTAGTTTAAGTCATAGTCCTCATGGTGACCTACCATGAGTAGGAAAAAATTGTGCAGGGAACAGTGAAACTGTGCAGTCCTGTGGGTCGTTTAAGGTTTTAAAGTACTGTGCTCTAGGCTTAGGTCAGCTTTAATTAGGTTTCTGTGAGAATCAGATGATTTAAGCATTTACAAATATATCAAAGAGCCATGCAACCCAAGACATGAATATTTTACCCTGTCAAAGAGAACCCTTGGATGGGGGTTGTCCATGACCTCTTGATGACCAAAGCTGAGAGCTATACTAAGGACAGTACTAATCTGTCTCTTTTGCTCTCTCTCTCTCGTTCCTCCTCCCTCCATCCCTGCAGAGCTGGGCAGTAGGGCAAAGAGGTTATGTGTTGCCGAGCGACGGCAGCCCTACAGTGGAGCTGACTGGTGTTCAGGGGGCGAGAGTGACGAGGACGACCCAGGATTCTTCAGTAAGTGACTGGCTCAGTGTCCGTAAACTGTATTAAAGCAAGGACTCACAAACAGGTGTACTGTCCTTGGATCTACTAGGACCGGGACTGAACAGGCAGCGTAGTAAGAAAAATTCTCAAATAGGTTCATATGGCATGTTTAAAGGGAGGTAATTTTGCATTGGAGGAGAACAATAAGATTCAATTTGGAATGAAAGAAGTTGAATAACCCAGACACTGGGCAAAAATGCACTATTTAAATCCTCCCGCAAAAAATATTTGGTTGATCAGGGGTCACCAACCTTTCTGAAACTGAGAGCTACATCACGGGTACTGAGCCATACGAAGGGCTACCAGTTTCATATTCTAGTAGAGAATTTACCTAAACTTCATGTATAATAAACATGTTTTAAATGTTTTTTTATATGTTGTCATTTTTAAATAGATATAAATGCAAATATGATTAAAGAAGAATAGCAACAGGGTAAAATTACATGTTAGACATTCTCACTGCTATATTTTGAACCGGTGTGCCAGCTGCGCATGTGGTCCTTGGGGGGTTAGATGTTCTGCAGCAAATCACTACACTACTGACTAGGCTATGGGATGCTTGTGTAGAATGCTAGGGTTTTGTTTCATATTGTTATTATTTTTGATGCAATACTGCCTCTAATATATTACCACTTTTACTGCTACTACCACTACTAATGATAATGGGGATAAATTAAGGTTATCATGGGAATCACAATAGTAAAGATATGTTTTTGTAAACTCTTTAATTACTAAATAAAATGTTTTTCCATCTTTGCCAAATTTTATTGTAGTGTAGTGTAAAAGGAAAACATTGACAGAAGCTTACAAATGGAACATTTTGTGCAAAGCAACATTGACTTTTGGGACTTTACATGCGTGCTGTCACCTTCTCTTACTCTATAAAATGTTTTTACAATGAAAAAAATATATATAATTTCACATGTTCAAAAATATGCTCTTCTCTAGTCAAGGACTCACATGCCGTAATTTATAATGCGAATCCTCTAATTTTACTTAACTCAGTTTGAGATGCTATGGACAGCTTTTTATCTATCCTTTTCAATAGTTGATGTATGTGACATACATGTGTGTGCTTTTTTCCTCTCTCTCAGACTGTAACTCAAGTGACATTAAGCCAGACCCAAGCACCCTCGCAGCCTCCACGCCTACCCACAATGCTGTTGGAGCACAGAACGCAGCATCAGAATTGGGCAGCAGTCAGAAACCTGGGTCAAAGGTTGTTTACGTCTTCACTACAGAGATGGCAAACAAGTAAGATCTCTAATTTAGATTGACCATCTATATCAGGGGTTTCAAACTATGGTCCTGGAGCTCCAGTGTCCAAGACAGTTTGATGGTTCACCCCTTCAAACACATTCACTAAACCTGGCAATTAATTAGAGAGGTGAACATGTTTTTGCTGATCAGGGAAACCACCAAACAGGCTGGGCCACAGCCCCCCAGGACTGGTTTTGACACCCCTGATCTAGATGGTGGCATGACAGCTTTTGGCAAATACCTTTTAAAGTCAGGTGTTAAAGAAACCTGCCAGATGGGTTCTTCAGAATAAGATCCACATACTGCTTTTTGCTACTAAGAGTAGCGATGCCTCTCAGTGTTGAAATTGGTGTGAAGTTTGAGTAATGACATTGACGTGTTCGCTGAGACAGGAGAAACCTTCAGATCACAATCAGCAGGATGCCAAATGTCAGTGACAAGACGTGTCAGGGACTCTGTCACGCATGCTGTGGCCATAAGGAGGGTATCCCACTGAGCAGCATGTCATTACAGGGCTGACATTACACAGGAAAGGCGATGAGCCTGGTGTCACAACATTGACTGTTTGTCTTCTCCTGTTGCCTTTATCATAGAGGTTTTCTTGTGAATAGAATTGCACAGACATGCACACTGGTATTTTTACGGACTCAAATGTACTTTAGTAATTACCACCTTAAATGGTTGGGTTGGAATGATAAACACTAAACCCTTAATTAGAAATTGGAATTTAATGAGAAGCTTCAGCTGTGTTATTTCAGTATAGTGGAAATTTTGTCCTCAGGCATAGTTTCCAGTGCATCAGCAGCAGCTACCAGTATTCATGCACTGTGTGTGTGTTCTCTTTTTTTCCAGGGCAGCAGAAGCAGTGATAACAGGACATGCAGAAAATATCATAGCTTATCACATGAACAATATCTCTAACGGCAAGGGTGGCAAACCACAACTCCCCCTGGTAACAAACTTTTTTTTTTCCTTCCCCAAAATATCCCATTTGTCAGAGCAAGGACAGAAATATCATTTTTGTGTGTGTTTCAGAACAATCAGCTTGCACCACACCGCAGTGACTCCAAACAGCAGGGGCCATCATCCCAACAGCAGCAGTCATCTCACCCATCTGAACAGAACCACCAACCAGCCTCCAAAGCAGCGCAACAAGGCCAGTCTCAGCAGCAGCCTCCAGCGCAACCAGTGCAACCTCAGCAGCCAGCCCAAGGGGCTAAACCAGCCAACCTTCTTCAGGATGGCCCACCATCTGGGGGCATGGACTCCAAGAGCCTCCCCAGCAGCAGCCCCCAGAATGGTGCTGGTTCACATGATGGTAGTAATCCTGCAGGGACGCCTGGTAGTCAGGCTCCTAACCAGCCTCCCAGTGCTGGCCCTCAACAGGGCTTCCCTACCCTTGACCTGCCCAAAGGAGCAGATGTTAAGCTAACAGCCCAGCACCAGCAACAGCTA
Organism: Rhabdalestes septentrionalis; assembly: GCA_037832545.1. Taxonomy (NCBI): domain Eukaryota; kingdom Metazoa; phylum Chordata; class Actinopteri; order Characiformes; family Alestidae; genus Rhabdalestes; species Rhabdalestes septentrionalis. Next base: position 17,441,840 of record JBBMFX010000080.1, on the reverse strand, counting down.
GCTCACGAGATCATGTCCAGCATGGGGGACAACCCTGAGGGTCTCTCCCAGGAGCAGTTGGAGCACCGGGAACGTTCTTTACAGACTTTACGTGATATCCAGCGCATGCTGTTCCCAGATGACAAAGACATGGCCGCCATGGGGCAAGTGAACATGGGTGTACCCCCACCAAATGCTGCCATGATGGAGGGTGGACCCAAGAAGCCTGAACAAGGGCCACTTCAGGCTATGATGGTCCAGTCCCAGAGTTTAGGAAAAACAGGTGGTCCACGGCCAGATGGGCCTCCCTTTGGGCCCCCAGGACCTAGAGACATGCCTTTCTCCCCTGATGAGCTTGGGCCTCCACCCCAAGGCCCGGTACCCATGAATTCACATCCAGGACCTGGTGGAGAGCATGGCGACCATATGACCCCTGAGCAGATGGCATGGCTGAAGTTGCAACAGGAGTTCTATGAGGAGAAGAAGCGCAAGCAGGAACAAATGCAGCACAGGCCAATGGGGGATATGATGATCCACCAGGCTGGCCCAAGGGGCATGATGCGAGGGCCACCACCTCCGTACCAAATGAACCCTGGGGAAATGTGGGGTCCTGGTGGTCCAGAGCCTTTCCCTGAACAAATGAACATGGGTCCAAGAGGGATGCACCCACACATGCAGAGAATGCCAGGTTTCTCTGGAATGATGAACCCAGATATGGAGGGAGGGCCTAATGCTATGCCTAGGCCTGGCATGAACTGGCCTGATGATATGCCCAAGATGGCGGATGGAAGGGGATTTCCTCCAGCTCAAGGGATGTTTGGAGGTCCTGGAGGGCGAGTGGAGAGGTTTCCCAACCCCCAGTCAGTTCAGGAAGCCATGTTCCATCAAGGCATGGGTGATAAGCAAGGTATGGGTCTGCCACCAGGCATGATGATGGAAATGAACCGGATGATGGGGACCCAAAGACAGATGGAGCCTGGGAATGGGGGTGGCATGATGTTTCCCAGAATACCAGGTGAGGGTCCCATGAGCCCCTCTTCAAGAATGGAGTTTGTAAAAGGGCTGGGGCGTGACATGGGTGATTTCAGCTTGGGACCTGGCAACCTCGGTGTCAATATGGGGCCCAATCCTCAGATGATGCCTTCCAAAATGAGAGAGCCACCAATGAACATGAGTCCTGAAGAGATAATGAAAATGAGGCAAGGTGGAGGTCCCATGCCTGAGAACATGGGCCCACAGCAGAAGATGATGCAGGGGCCTCCCTTTCCTGACCAGCCTCACCCGGGTGACTTTAACATGGGACCCAACCGACAGTTTCCAGTCATGGGTCCTCAAGGACCTGGAAGTCAAAGAGGCCCCAGAGGCGAACCACCCTTTCCCCCTGATCAGCGAGGAGTTAATGTGGGTGGCAACGGTCGTCTCAGCCACATGCCCCCTATACCTCCCAATCAACCTACAAACAACTCAGGTCCTCCGCCCAACCAGAGGAACATGGGTCGCAAGCCTTCAGACCTGAGCGTCCAGTCTGGCCCAGCCAATTCACCCAATGTCAACCCACTCAAGTCTCCCACGCTGCGACAGGTTCAGTCGCCCATGTTGGGGTCACCTTCTGGTAACCTCAAATCTCCACAAACGCCTTCCCAACTGGCTGGCATGCTCAGTGGATCCTCAGCAGTGGCAGCAGCTGCTGCAGCTGCAGCTGCTTCGATCAAGTCTCCTCCAATGATGGGTTCAGCTGGAGCATCACCTGTCCATATGAAGTCGCCTTCACTTCCTGCGCCTTCGCCTAGTTGGACATCATCGCCCAAGCCGCCTATGCAGAGTCCAGGGATCTCCCAAAATAACAAACCTCCACTAAGCATGACCTCGCCAAATATGATGGGAAATGTGGAGCAAGGTATGGCAATTTACTCATAAAATTTCTTTGCTTTTGTTCAACAGATGCTTTGCTTTCAAGCAAGGATATGTGTGAATGCAATCTGTGCACATACGTTCATTACCTAGTAAATTGTACATAACTAGTTGTTTATTACCTCATTGCTACATTTCCTTCTCCTGTCCCCTTCTGTTCAGGTGGGAATGCTCCTCCTTCTGCACCTCCTTCCAGTAGTTCCGCCAGCCAACCCAGCTCTATCAATGTCCCGGGAAGTCTTCCGTCCAGCAGTCCTTACACCATGCCCCCTGAACCCTCGCTACCACAGAACCCTCTCTCTATCATGATGTCTCGCATGTCCAAGTTTGCCATGCCTAGCTCCACACCCCTCTACCATGATGCCATCAAAACTGTGGCCAGCTCAGATGATGACTCGCCACCTGCGCGATCGCCAAACCTGCCGTCTATGAACAATAATATGCCTGGTAAGAGCATACAGATATTAATGGATTGAATACCATACCTAAAATGTAATAATAAACCTTGATTCCTGGTTTTGTGTTTACTTTCAATTAGTAAAATGCCTTCAGTAATACTGTAAATTAGATTGGTTATAAAGTCAGCTGTATATTGGATCAACCTGCAAACAGAATGTTTATTGGAACTGGAAATAAGATCAATGTCCATTTATAGATTTTTCTTCTATGGGGAACAGAGACAAAATTTTAATCAGGGTCATATTGCTTAAGCTGTTTCTGATTTCCTCTCTTGTTTTCTCGCTTCAATATACAGCACTGTGCAAAAAGTCTTAGGCACTTGGGAATATTATACTTAAAACCTGTTTACTACTAGACAGTAGTGTTAAGTTAGTGTTAAAACATTAATATTACAGTAAATACAATTAACATTATTACAGTAAAGAATGGTTTTATGTGCAGCAAAGTGTTCTCCTGATCATTTCCTGACCTTTTTCCTCATGGAAGTCCAGTATATATTTTAGCTAGAATCAAATACCTGGTTTGGTTGGTTTTACTTCGTTAGATTAAATTAGGTGGTGCTGCTTGTGGAATTTTATAAATCCACACAATGACTGGAGGCAATGAGCAGAAATCTGAAACCAAACCTGTGGTGTTATAATCATCTCAAAATACAAACTCCTTTTTAGAAAAAGGAAATCTTGATGCTTTCTACTGCTTTTTTTCGTTTGAGTTTATTCTATTGTAGGAAAGTAACCCGCTGCTGACTTTTGCACAGTACTGTATATCCATAGCTTGTTCAAATGTTCGTGCCTTCATATGAAACAGATGCTTGCTGTGCATTTGTTAGGCTTTAACACCTGTACTGTGCCACCAGAAGAGAAATTAATTGGCTTATTCTTTGTGCATTTAAAAGATGGTAATGGTGAGGAAGTTTTGATGGTCTTTTTTGTCCTCTAGTGCTTTATACATCATTAGTGTTCTGTGCATATGTATGTGTTTATTAATTTCCAGTTCTTTATAGTTTGAATTTGTCTATACTTGGTATTCATTTGACTTATGTGGTACGTTTCAGTGTGTTTCTGCAGTTAGCTTGGGTGCTTTGAAAGGCACTTATTATTATTCCTACATAAATCAACTCTGAACTTTTTTTTTTTTTACTGTCCTGCTTTCAGGAATGGGAGTGAACCACCATCAAGGCCATCCACGAATGATGACTCCCAACCCCACGGGACCCATGCCTTCACTCAGCCCCATGGGCATGAATACCATGGGCTCCCAGCCTCTTTCCCATGGCATGCCCAATCAAATGCCCTCACCCAATCCTATGGGCCCCAACATGCCACCACACTCTGGACCCATGGGTCCTGGCATGATGCCCCATGGCATGATGATGCCCCCTGTCTCCCAGGACCCTGGCATGGGCAACAACCAGATTATGTCCCAAGGTCGCATGGTCCTCCCTCACAGAGGACAGGGCTTTCCCCCAGGGCAGTCACCACCTCAGCAGGTGCCATTCCCTCACAATGGTCCTGGACCCCAGGGTGGCTTCCCACATGGACTGAGCTTCCAGGGAGAGGGTGGTCCAATGGGAAGGATGGGGAACATGCCCCATGGACCCAGTGGAGATCCAGTAATGTGCAAGCCCAACACACCAGGGGGCCAGGAGTTTAACAACATGCCCGGTGTCTTCACCGACTCTGATTTACACGAGGTGATGCGGCCGGGCGCCTCGGGCATTCCTGAATTTGATCTCTCACGTATCATCCCTTCAGAGAAGCCCAGCCAGACTCTGTCTTACTTCCCCCGTGGCGGGGAGGTGCCTGGTGGAAAGCCTCCTCACCCTTCCGGCCCACCCGGCTTCCCCCCAATGCAGGGGATGATGGGGGAGGGCAACCCCAGGATGGGCCTCCCCATGCAGGGCATGGGAGGTCCCCCGGGCCCTGGGCACATGGGGCCCCAGGACATGCCCATGGGTAATCCCGGGCACAATCCCATGCGGCCGCCAGGCTTCATGGGCCAGGGCATGATGGGGCCCCAGCACCGGATGCTGTCGCCAAGCCAACAGCCAGGCATGATGGGAGGCCCCGGGATGATGCAGGGCAAAGAGAGGCCAATGTACAACCATCCTGGTCCTGTGGGCTCCCCAAACATGATGATGTCACTACAAGGAATGGGTGGCCCTCAGCAGACTATGATGATGCCTTCTCAGATGAGGCCTCGGATGGCAGCAGACATGGCAGGGATGGGCTTTAACCCGGGCCCAGGGAACCCTGGGATGATGTTCTGAGCTGCTACAATGAACCAACAAGCCTCTGCCACAAATTAACAAACAATCCGGATACTGCAAAACCTGTGAAAATATGGATTTTTAAAAAAATAAAAATAAAGAAAACAAGTGCTATGTATAGCTGTGTTCTTGTAGTACAGTGTGTGGGAACTAGGACACTCGTTGCTTGAACACACCTGGTTATAAGGCTGATATAATCATACAGACACACAAATGGGACACCTGGATGTATACAGAGGGAATCCTCACCCTTGAGAATGGACGTCATTTTGCAGGTGGAGTGCTACGCGGGGACATAATGTGGCTGCACACTACAATAACGTGCTCTCCTTTGTTTGGTCCAGTTTTGGTTTGGAACATCAGGAATGTATTCGGATTCAGAGAAACAGGACTCGCAGTGAGGTCTTTTAGCCTGTTACTGTGTGGCCATAACAAATCCTCATGTGGCCTCGTACAAAGCCAACAGCAAACCAAGTAAAAGGATGACCTGAAAGTAGCGGTTTATTGTACTTTTATATAAAAAAAATCAAAGGGAGGGAGGTATCTGAGCAAAAGCATTTGGAGAAAGAACACAAACTGAATGAAGTCATGAAAACGAGACAAAAAAAAAGTCAAGGAACATTTTGTCACAAGTTGCACCGTCTTGGCTGTATGTTTACATCTCATCGCATCACTTCCCTCCGAGTCATGAAATGCTCTTTGTATGTGTGTACTGTACTTGTGTTGTTAAAGGGATTTTACCAGTGACTTCTATAGTTTTTTTCCATCTTCATTTGTAAAGGGGGGGGGGGAAGGGTTGGGGTGGCTGTTGGTCAATATGGTGCGACAAATACACCACCACAAAAATACTGTGTACCGTGGGGGCGAACAGAATATTTTAAATTTAATTTCCTTTGCTACTCCCATGTAAGATAAAACCAAACTAAGACCTCATACAGATCATAGTATTATTAAAAAAACAAGCACAAACAAGAATTAACTGTAAAGAATAAGAAGTGTTTTTTTTTTCTTTACTCCTTTTTTTTATTGTAGAGAAAAACACTTTGACAACAGTCAGTAGGAGCAGTAATCTGATGTAATCCGCCATCTTGGTTTCTGACTCATGATCCAGATGTATCTGTAAACTGGATTGGGGTACAGGTGATGGTGTGGAACTCCAGATCCTAGCAAGCTACCACTCGGCACGCCTCGACATAAACTGTTCAAGTCAAGGTGTCCCTCAAAGACCGCAAACGTTACGTCTCTGTTGGTGGGCACCTGGGAAAGTGTAGAGGGGAATGGTTAAATCAAACAACAGAATTACTCTAGCCGATGGCTATGCAGCGCAGCGGTGGATGGGTGGCAATTTTTTTTTTCTTTTGTAGAAAACAAGTGATGAAAAACAACAGAAAAAGGTAATAGGTTGTCCTCATGTCTCCAGCCCTCCTGTGTTGATGCTTGTCATGTGTAACTCCATTGAATTTGGTACTGAACCACTTCCTAAGGCTGGGCTGTGGTGTTGGAAGACAAATAAAATATATTGTTTGGTATAAAGTGTCAGGCAGCCCTGTTGTCTTTGTCTTACGTGAGTAAGTGGTCCTACACTTCCCCCTGGTGGACATTTACATATGTGCAGCATAATGTTGGGTGCAGTCTGCGATGCTTGGTCAGTTTATAATCTCCACTTACTGAGGGGACAAGAAAAACATACATGTTTAACGCTACACATTTAATGAATATTTTTCTATGGAGTTTAGTATCCGGATGTCAAGAAAAGCATGTCAATTGCTTAAACAAAATCCCAAAAATCTAGTACCGGTAAAAACTACTGAGCTTTTTAAACTGTAGTTGATTCGGTGACTTGGAGAAGTCACGCTCACTGATTGGCTAAGGGTTGTTTTTGAGAACGTCTCCAGTTTGGAATAAGCCTGGGAATCCGGCTCCATCCCGTTCCACTTCTTCTCCCTCGGCCGATTACGGGCTCCTCCAAAATGGCTAGGCGCCGTGGTGGTATAATTACCCGGCGTTCCGTAGGGACACATGGTGGGGAGAACTCTGTGCTGCGTGGCTAATTTTAGGACATGGCAGGATTGTTTAGCAGCTGCGGAAAGACGAGCACATCCATTTTTGTTTGCCTGCTGTTCCAGTGCCCAGATGAGCATGCATGACCTTCATAACATTGCAGGAGAATTCAAGATAAACATGTAAACGATTCTCCACGCAAAGCTGAACAACACCGAAGGAGCGGGGTTGAGGGATGTCTCCATCTAGTGGTGGAGAAAGGAATGTTTAGTGGTAATGTAGTTTTACTAAATCAAATGGGTTGAAACAAAACATTTTAATGAGGCTAAACAAGTTGAATCGCTGTTCGAATATATATCGGCTTTTATTTAACGGAAACCTTGACTGTGGCTCATTCATAAATCCAAATAATGAAGTAGAATAGTGTGAAATGGTGAGTTCTTGTGATCTCAGTACAGCTATGATTAAACATTTCATTTCAAATCTGACAAAACCATGGAAAATGAACATAAATAGTACAAATACATACTGATACTTGATACTATAATAAAGTTGTAATACAGAAATGATATAGAAGACGAACATAAGAGAAATTACCAGTGTCGTATGAACAAAGTAACACAGACTGTGGAAGCATTGCATCAAACTAAAAAGTTATTTGAGACCAAGAATGTCTCTGAGGAGCTTCACTTCTCTTAGTACACAGGTACTGGCAGTTTCTAGTCTTTCTTGTCTGGCAGTGATCTCTATCTGTGAGAGCTCGCCTGTGCCACTGGGTCCATGCTGCCTCGTCCAATCACAGCTAAGGTCCCTAGTGTCACCACAATCTCATGGCCTTTTATTGCCTCTCCACATAAGTAGGCATGTCTCGCACATTTCAAGGATGTTAGGACTGCAGCCACTTTCCCACAATTGGTCTGCAACTGCCTTTAGAATCTTGCACATATATTGCATACGAGCAGTAGCGCTTGATTGTGGAGAGAAGTGTTCGAAAACATTTGTAAAGGCTTTTCCCCCACAACTCTGAGTTCTCATAAAGGTTTCTTTTCTCGATTGTGGTGTTGCTTCACCTCAGCAAGTGTTCGAATAAGTGCTGATTGTTGCAATACATCTTTTATTCATGTTGATGTAGATTTCATTAAGAACGTTTATCTTGAAAGCTGCCCTTTAGTACAGTGTTGCCTTCTCATTCATAAACCTGCTTTTTGACTTACAGCTGACGACTTGAAATATTTTGGACATTCATAAAACGATAATGGATGTACCAGCTCAGTTCAGTGGATGGACCAGTGCTAGTGTGCATAGTGAAATGCTGGTAGTGATGTTTGTTTGCCAAACTATCTCTTAAACTCAAATGTAGTCAGTTGGAGTATGAGGGTAATGTAGCATACTGGTATGGGAACACATACTCGTCCACTTTGTACATAACTTTGAATTGCCTCGAAAGGTCAAACAATGGTTTTAATCTTGAATAGACTTGATTGATAGTTTCTGACATTTTTGACAAATTTGAGCTTCATTATGGATGCTGCTGCTGGTTTTTGAGTATGGAATGTACTTAGGTTTGTTTTTCTAGATCCCATGTTCACTACATTACCCTCTGGCAAACAGATGGCAAGCATTTTCTACATTAGCAGTCGAGACTATGAGACTATACTGCCAGATCATCTGGCCGGACTCTGCTGCTGGTTCCGCTGCTCTTGCTGAACCGCCGCTTGTCGGTTAAAAACCCATTGCTCAGCAACACAGGTGGAGCACACGAGTTGGGCGTCTCCAAAGGTTCCTGGGAGAAGCTCATCTTGAGGAAGTCTTCCGCCACTAGGTTGTCGTCACGGCCTCGATGGCGCTCCGTCACCATGTTGACAGAGTTCTGTTGAAGCGCCAGGTGGTTGCTGAACTGTGGGCAGCTGGCGTGAGCATGTGTCCTTAAAGAGTGGGGGGATGGTGAGGACGATGCCAAGCACTCGTTGAAGTCGGGAGGTGGGGTGCAGGCCCGCTCGGGGGTCGGAGGTTCTGGAGAAGTAGCGGCCACCGTGGAGAGTGTGCCTGATCTGTGCTGCTTGGAGGCCTGGCGGTCCCGGACGCACCTCCTGCACTGCCTCCAGGCCAGGTGGTAGAGTTCCAGGACGCTCAATAGAAGCGACACGGCCGCCACCACCAGCATGAACACGATGAAAACGTTCTTCTCTGTGGGCCGCGACACATAGCAGTTGACGGGGTGCGGGCACGGGAAGCCTTTGCACACGTAGCGCGCCTTGAGGAAGATGCCGTAGATCATGTACTGCACCACGATGAAGACCACCTCCATCAGGCTGCGGATGAGGATGCTCAGGACGTAGGTCTGCAGCAGCGCACCTCTAAGACGCACCTTCACTCCGCCCTCATCCTTTCCGCAGTCCTTCTCCTCTTCCGGGTACTTCTCCCCGACTCCCCCTCGACCGCCACCCCCGCCTCCTCCCCCTCCTCCTTCCCCGCCACCTCCCTGGTCCTCCTGCTCCTTCTGCCTCCTCTTCTCGTCCCTGCGAACCGTGTGCATGGCGTGGCCCATGTAGATGAGGGAGGGCGTGGAGACGAAAACGATCTGGAGCACCCAGTAGCGGATGTGGGCGATGGGGAATGCACGGTCGTAGCAGACGTTCTCGCACCCGGGCTGCTCCGTGTCGCAGTTGAAATCTTCCTGCTCGTCACCCCACGAGGACTCGGCCGCCGTGCCCAGCACCAGGATGCGGAAGATGAAGAGGATGGTGAGCCACACCTTCCCTACCGAGGTGGAGTGCTCCTGCACCTCCTCCAGAAAATTTCCCAGCAAGCTCCAGTCAGCCATAGACGATCAGAGGGGGCCTGCTGGAAAGATGCAGGAATACAAGGCATCAGCCTGACAGACATAACAAACACTCTTCAAGTGCCTTGTGCCTTTAGAGGCCAAAGAAAACCAAAGTCAACAGTTTAGACCATTTAGACAAACGTCTAACCACTGTTGGACCATTTCAGGGCAAAATGCCATCTTTCCTATTTAGTGTCTATAAGAGGCTTCCAATAATATCAGGGGGAATGTGGCATTTTTGTTCACTTTTTAAACTTTCAGCTCATCATTTGACAGGTTTAGTTGGTGTGGGAGGCAACCTTTTCCAAAAAAGAAATTCATAAGAAGGATATTTAGACCAGTCTCTCAAAAAGTTTTTGGCATTTTTGCTTAAAACCGTCTGGGGTCGTCCACGACTTTGTCATTATTATCTTGTATAATAGACCATGCGTCGTAGGATAATCATTTTTCGTGAGTCATGTCCATGTAAGTCTGACCAACATTTTACTGGCATCATCCAGTGCGATATTTCTAGACTATTTCTGGATATTTATTTTGACCTAAGTTTTGATATATTTTATCTTGTCCTTGGCCTTGTCTGTGTGTGCAGTCCTACCATAAGCAGTTTCTCTGAGATCAGTAAACTTGTCAGATTCTGACATAAATCATTCCTGTCCTCACACAATTTGCAGCATCCCAAGACAAGAAATAGTTATAAACATCTTGCGAGGTTATAAATGTTAGACAAACTTCTAATGATCCAGGCGTTACACACTTTGTCATGATTCGGGCTATGGAGGAACCTTCCCACGCCCTTTTTCCACAAGCATATGAATGTGCCTATATTTAGCGTGTGGACGGTTCTTAAACTGTATGTTTTGCTATGGAGCCGGAGAACTCTGTGCTGCCCAGTGCAGTATGTGGAAATGAAACTCAAACATGCGGAAGAGGGTGCATTAATAGCTGTGTGTGTCTGTGTCTGTGTCTCCGTCTGGTTGTACATTTACCTTGTTCCCATACACCCAAGTGTTTAAGACTCTGGGAAATGGACTGTCAGTTTTAAGGAAGTCTAAAAATAAACACGGAGCCAAATCCATCATACTGCTTATCTTTCCCTGACTCTGCTTTTGGGGGTAGATGCCTCTGCAGCCTGTCGCTGAGACACTTTTTCCTACATTTACGGCATTTGGCAAACACTTTTATCCAAAGCGACTTCCATTCCCTACTACAGGGGACAGTCTCTGGGTTAAGGGTCTTGCTCAGGAGCCCAGTGGTGTTCTGTGTTGAACATTTGTGGTTCCCCGCTGGTGGAGCTGACCCGAGCAGCAGAATCTCTCTTTATCTTTGAAAACCTCCTGAAGACGCTTCCTCTGACTCACTCGGGCCCGCCCTGGGAATACTAGCCTGTCATCCCACCAAACGTTTACATTGTTTTTGAAAAAATACTAATAATCGCTATGATTAATGGCTTTTTCTTTTCCAATGAAAAATTGCATAGTAACAAAGAAGAAGGGTTTCTTCTAGAAATGTGATCATTTAAACAGTCTGTGTTAAACCCGAAATTGTAGGCTACTTTTTCTGTAACAACGAACACAACCTCTATGAAACACAATGTACTTAATATGAGCTTAACTCTACTTTAATTTACCCCTGAAAATAGGCCAAACACCTTAATTTGAATGAAGTGGCCATTAATTTGTAAGACGATCCCTTAATTTGACCTTAAAAGTGGATTTAAGGCGTGAAACCCCTAAATCCTAAACAATAGGAATTTTTTTTGGAGGTTTAGGAAGTTCGCTTATGTAAAGGTAAAATTTTACCCCTTAATCTGCAAATTTCTCCTTAATTTTCCTTAGTTTCCTGGAAATTTCCCTGGTAATTTTACATGGTCAAACTAAGTTGTTTTGTTTTGTTTGAACCTATTACAAGCTAGTGATAGAACTTCGGAAAATCAACTAAAAATGATGAAAATACACCAAGCTATACAAAATACATATACGCAGTGCTTGAAGTGGGGAAAAATAAGTGCAGGAACTCTAATTTTCCGACATATTCTCGGGCCACTGTCGCTGCGGCGGATCAGTTTCAGTAAG
>JBBMFX010000080.1:17413005-17423770 GCA_037832545.1 Rhabdalestes septentrionalis | reverse complement strand
TCAGTAAGTACCGGAACGCAGAAAAAAGTGGCGGAACCCAAAAGACGAAAATACAGAAGTTCCGGAACTGCGTTCCCCAGCGTTCCGGCCCACTTCAAGCACTGCATATACGACCTTTCTTTACAAAATAGGTTTGAAGAGAATGTCATATACGAGCTAACACAAGAGGTTCACAAATCTCCAGCCACGAGCTGCATGTATCTGCTAGCCGCGGAGGATTGAGAAGACTAAGTTATTCAGGATGTTGTGTTAGAGGCTTTTACTATTTGATTTCTAAATAAAAATCGGCTCTTGGTGTTTCTTACTGCATCATGTGCTGCATGCGTTTAATTGAATGACACCTTGCTTGCTATAGAGTACCTATAGTAGCCTATTAAATGTGAGGCCTGTCCGCAAATCTGTGCCTGGCACCGGGCTTGCATCCCCTGGTGCACTGTCTATCTTCTTGCTCGACTCCTACATAAAGGTTTAGCACTTAGAACTCTCCTCGTGTTCTCAGGCTGTCCTGTTTCCTCGCATTGAATAAAGCATCTGCCTAATGAATGTAATGTAACATTCCTGACCATTGTCCCCTGTGTTTCATTCTTCATTTCTCGCAGGACCTGTATACTTGTCCTACCCCTGGGGCGCAGGCTCTGCTGCAATGTGAGATATTTTGGTATCACGCTAAGAAGGAAGTAGCATCACTCTGTTGCCATTGATCTTCTAAATAACTCTCTCTGCCCTCTTCTTTTTGTGAATCACACTGTGGAGTGACTGGTGTGTCTATGTGCTGTCATCATTCTCAGTCTCTCTCTGGAATCTCACTGTACCACTGGGAGAAACTGTTTTCACTCTTCCAGCTAAATTACTCATGTCTCTATGGGCTCCTTTCCCAGACTGGGATTCGTACAAAGGCCTTAAAGTCACATTGTGTATATTTTTTATTTGAAATCTTTTTCCCCCATGGTATAGGTATATAGTATTTTACTGAAAAGCGGTTAACATTCAGTTTAAACATAAATTCAATAAGCTCCTAAACAGAACAGCAATCTCCATCATGATGCGCTGACTGTTGAAAATCCTTTTTCTCTATTGAAAATCACACATTGTCCTGCACCACTGCCTACAAAAGCATTTAAGCACTTAGAATTTCTTTTAATGAATTAAATGTAATGTAATATAAGCATGATATAATCTAAGAATAATGCAGTCTAAGTACATTTCAGTCCCTGGCGATGACACTCCCATCCTGAGCTGGGAGTCTTGCCCTTTCTTGGTGGGTATGATGGCATTCCCTCTCCCCCATAACTCAGAGTGATGCCTGTCAGTACAAGTGTTCACTGATGTAAACAAATTGGAATTTAAGCACATTAAGTTGTCAGAGGGTGTTAAATTAGCAATAGGAAAAAATGTGGTGGTGATTTACATGACCTGGACGAGGCATGTGCCAGCCAGCCTTGGTGAAATTCTGTGATTGGGTGAATCCTAGATTGCAGGTTGAATTTGACATGACTGAGCTGTGGAGAAAAGTGGAAAAAATGCCTTTCACATCGTATTTTCTCACTTTTTCCCTCCCTCGCTTTCTCTCCTGTCTCCGTCTCTCTCTCTCTCTGTTTTTCCCATTTATCTTTCTGTCTCTCTCTCTCAGTCTCTTCTCTTTCTCTCTGTCTCTTTCTGTCTCTCTCTCTCTCTCTCTCTCTCTCTCACACACACACACTCTCCCTCTCTTTCTCTCAGTTTTTCCCATTTCTCTCTCTTTCTCTCCCTCCCTCTCCTTCTCCTGTTTCTCTCTCTCTTTCTCCCCTCTCTCTCTTTCTCCCCATCTCTTTCTCTTCTTCTTTCCCTCACTCTCTCTTTCCCCCCTTCTCTATGTCACTCTCTTTCTCTCTCTATTTATCTCTCTTTCTCCCATTTCTCTCTCGCTTTCTCGCTCTTTCTCCCATTTCCCTCTCTCTCTCTCTTTCTCACACTCTCTCTTTCTTTCTCTCTCTCTGTCTCTCTCTTGTAACAGTCGTTCCGTTTACTTCAGCAATGAATCAGCCTGCCCGGCACCACGCCCCGTCTCAGCCTGTAAAATCTGTAGGAAAAGACAGATGCTACTGAACTGCGATGACAGAACAATATATGAACAATGACAGAACAAAACATTAAGTATGTAGTATTATCAACACATCTTGGCCTCTTCATGCCTGAACCTAAAGCTCATGAAGAAAGGCACCTAGGTTTTTCCATTGTCAGGTTTTTATGCTTGCACTTAATGACGGAAGTGAATGAACTACAGATCTGGCAACGAATGTGGAGACCGTCCAGTAGACAGGCTGACCCTAGTGGCACGGAAGCCCACTTGGAGACTTGTTCGGTGGGGGTCCGGGGCACCGTTCTGCTCCCCTCCCTTGGAGGAAGCAATGTCAGACAATATAATTTCCCTCTTACACGGCACTTAAAAGGAAACTGGCAGGGATCGGGACGCCAAGGCCAAAAAGGGCAACGCTTAGCACTTACAAACAAGAGCCCACGCAAATGTCAGCGCTCTGTTTAAAAACTAACAACACGGATTGAGTCATGCGAATGCTGAACAATGGAGGAAGTCTCGAGTCTCCTAATAGTTCGTTAATGCTGCTTTTCTTTGTAACATGCTTCTACCTGATGCCAGATTCCCACCTACTGTAAAACTGGGACGGAGTGGGAAAGTCGCATAATACCACAAATGTACAATATGTTACAATATATTTACCAATGTATGCCCAATGTTTGTGTGAAGCTACTACTGCCTGGCAGAATGTGCAATATTTCTAGACAAAATGTGCAAATTAGTCTGCTTACATTTTAGATGCATATATGTATGTTTGTATATTATAGCTATACACACTATTGCTACATTTTAACACTGTACATCTTTAGACTGTATATTGAAAATTATACTTTAGTTCATTTTATTTTATTCTATTCTATTGTTTTTCTCAATTTTGTGCTGACAACTTTCTGTCCTACTAAGCAAATTTCCCATTTGTGGGACTAATAAAGGTTTAGCTTATCTTATCTAAATGTATAATGAACTATTAGTGTTTCTCACTTTTACATGAAATTATCAGGTGTCTCTATTGAGAAGAGTTCTTCCTAAATAACCTGGGGAGAAGAATCGGGTACACCTGCATTTGCACTTCGTCAGCTCTCTCAAAAATAGCCTACCTATGATCTTTATTTGTCTGGGGGGCTTCTGGGGAGGAAGGGAATGACCCACACACCCTTCTCGCTCTCTGTTTACCCTTTGCTAAGGGAACAATGCTCTTTTTTTGCAGCAGGAGTAAGTCTGCAGACAGAGATGGGGACTGTAAAGCACTAGGCTGCCGAGACCTGAAATGGGGCTCCGAACTCAGCAGTGGAGAAACCAGGCGTTTCCGTTTGCTGTGTTTTTAGTACTGTCTGGTTTTGACTTGCTGCAGTGACAATGGACACAGTAATGGGAGGAATATACACTCAGAACTGTGGACAGAGCTTCCAGAGGCCTTTTGTGTTGGGTTAAGAAAACTGAGTGGGTTTCTAACCTAGAGTTTCACCAAGCTGAGGACATAAAGCAGCTCAGATAAATAGGAGCCCAGGTCCTCAAGGTTTAGCAAGGTTAAGGCTTTTGTCTTCCGTAGAATACGAATGACTGAGGAGAATACAGAGGGACGGTATTTCCTCCATGATTGAGTTTAGAACAACTTTTGCCTGTAAGCCTTCTAGAATGTGAAAACAGTTTGAGCTTCCTAAGTGGTCCCAGAAATGCAAGGCGGGGCTTAAAACAGGCATGCGTGCTTCATGCTTTGGTATTCTGGTTATTTAGCAACTGCCTAAATAGTCAAATGGGAAATCTTGAACATCCCAGGACTAGTAAAAAATGTTTTGTTGATTTGAATCTCATTCTGCACTGCGAAGCAAACTTAAGTACAGTTTCTAACAAATAGGAAGGGGGGGGGGGTCCTCGACTTACGACACAGATCCGTTCCTTCGACAGTGATGTAACACCAATTTTGATGTAATTCTAAACACACCCTAATCTGAGTCACTTACCGATCCTACCACAGCTAAAATCATAAAAAAACAACTAAGCCACAGAAACATGAGAACTCTCTCACACATACCCTGTTACTGCGTATTCTTCCACCGCACGCAAACAAACAAGTTCGCCCAGGTTGTCTGCAACTATGAGGCTATGGGTGAATGGCGAGAGGGAGTGAACGTCGCAAACATGAAAAAATCATATGTTTAGACTGCTGAAGTTTTTGATAAAAGGCATTATGCACTGTGTTTAATTCAGTAAACAAAGACTAATGGTGCAATACATTCTGATGCAGTAGACTTATTTTCACTTAGATCAACAAAAAATGGCATTTGAAGTGGGTGCCCAAAATCCACATGTGGCAAAATCCAGGAGTCATCTTCAAGGAAGTCTCTTAGACATGAATATTCTCAGTATTTACACAACATTATGAAAGATTCAGGACCTAGATCAGCATTTCTGCTCAGCAGAGCTGTGTGAATTCCTGGGCTGGATGTTATTTTTGGAATGGCTGAATACTGTTATGTTAACATCCTGAGTTTTGGCCCGTGCACATTTCTATGAAGGCTCGGGACATACAGAGTTCATCTCAGCCACTGAAGCCAGCTCATTTCTCTCTCCTCTGCTTTAACAAACTTTAACAAACCCTGTCAAACTGATGCAGCACTGAATTCATTTTTTAACCCCTACATGAAGTGGGTCTAAGACAATAAGACCCCATATGAAGGTGGGTCTAATAATAATCTGAGGGTAGGTCTAAGACGAGCTTTTTTCACTAAAATTCCAACCTGAATCATACATATTAAAGCACAATACATTCTACTAATAAAAATTGGCGGTGAGATGGGTGGAGATGGGTGGAGGTTCTTGAAACTCATTTTTAGATGATGCCTTTCTAAGGTGAAGCTCGGAGCATCTCTCGGTTAAACAGGAGCCAGGCGCGTTTCTTCGAGGGTGCATTAAGACAGACGAGGAACAAGTGTGATTGACAATTACATAAACTGCATAAAACATTGACTTGTACAGTGAATGATACACATTTTAATAATAGATTTACGTTTCCTTGATGTTGGATGACTGACTGAAAGGAGGCCAGCTTAAGTATTGTTTGGTCAACTACAATACTGTCATGCTGCTCATTGCTTCATGGACAGCAGTGAAAAGAGGGTAATTTGAGAGTGTCTGAAAAGTCTAAACACCCCCCCAGAAACTTAATTTAACTCATCAGCTGATTAGCGAGGCCTTAATGAACTGAACTGAGTGCTATAGGTGGGGGAAACACTCTGGCCTCGAATGAGCCCAGTTTGACGATGGCATCAATCAGACAAATGTCTTATTTGAACTGATTTTAAGATCCAGTCACTTCAGCAATTCATACTTCCACTTAGTGATTTCCCAACACTAAGAACAGTTTTGTGTTTCCTTCAGGGACTGTTTAAAGTTAGATCTTGTACAAAAAAAGCCTGTCCCTGATCAGCGTCTGTATGAAATGTCCCAGATTCACACACTTGCGTTCTGGTTCCCCCAACGCCTTTACTAGCTCCACTACCCTAATAAATATTTACATCGTCCTGTCCTACTGTCCCAGTCTGAAGCCCCTTTTACAGTAAAACAAGTGTACGAGCAGAAGAGCTCGGGGCTGACAGGGCTTATAAGAAGAAATGTGCTTGAGTGTGTGTGTGTGTGTGTGTGTGTGTGTGTGTGTTTGGATGCT
This sequence comes from Rhabdalestes septentrionalis, assembly GCA_037832545.1. Taxonomy (NCBI): domain Eukaryota; kingdom Metazoa; phylum Chordata; class Actinopteri; order Characiformes; family Alestidae; genus Rhabdalestes; species Rhabdalestes septentrionalis. The sequence goes on along the minus strand of JBBMFX010000080.1, from coordinate 17,418,032 downwards.
GGTGTGCATCTGTTGAACTGCTGAACTGATACCCCGATTGAAATGGCAGAAAGAGGATATTTGGTTACTAAGTATAAAGTGCATAAAACTACACTGCTAAGCTTAAACTGTGTTACAGGATATGTTCCACACAAAGCTATGATAGGCTTGTATGTGTGTGTGTGTGTGTGTGTGTGTGTGTGTGTGTGTGTGTGTGTTTCTCTTTGGAATCACTGCAGTATATTTGTCGTTTTTTTGAACACAGAAACCACTATGAAGTCTAAGTGAGAGAGTAGAATACACAGATTACAGATAACAGGCATTAAATTTCAGGCTCAAGCCAAACCTGATCATATTCTAAAATGGAAAAATCGTTTTTGAGGTTTAAATTGGTGAAAAATATGTATTTTATATATATATAAAATAAATATATTTTGTACTGTTTCGTATAAAGTGTTACACTAGTTGCATGGACAGACGAGTTAATACAGAAGAATATTCTTAACCTTTATACCATTTTATCTCTCGTGTTCAACTGAAGCATGAAGTGTTGAAAGGGTACAGTTTAAACAGGCACATGCTTATTTAAAATCACTGTCTACTGTTTATGTCCGTCCATATCTGGTTTATTTAATATTCTGTCTTGTTGGCACTTTATCTTAATGCTTTCTCTGGTGTTTATGCTTTTAGACCTAATGCTGAGCCGAGTCACCAACACAACGGCAGTAACTAAGACAAACACTGAAGTGTTACTGGAAATGCACCTGCTCCACACACAGTTCCAGACTTTATTAGTAGACACTCTGTGCTGTTTTTCAGGACTTTATTTCAATCAAATAGTAAGAAACCGATCACTCGATTGTCTCATCTGAATAATAAACTCAGCTGTGTATTTTAAAGGGCAGTACTATGGCCTCTTAAAACTTTCCCCAAAAGGGAATCCCACTAGTTTGTAATGAGTTACACTATATACACGATAAAATGATTTTTATTAAATGTGGAAGAATTTTCTTCCACTGCCGGATATGTATTTACATTATTCTGAGTTGAATAAAACAAGTTCAGCCTATTAATGTAATATGTTAAATTAATCAGTGTTTGCCCTGAAGAGCAACTGGATTCAAGTTTTGCCAGGTAGAAATGAACATTTACATACTTTGCAACCATTAATGTATGTAGTGGGACCATAAATACTTTTATAATATATGTAATTTAATGTATATATAGTTGTCATACTTACCATAGACATAATTAATATAATTATTGATGTAATTACTATACTTTAATAGCTCAAAGAAGTAAAGAATATCAGCACATGAGCATCCTATAGTAATGAGTGGGTAGTATAATTTTTCTCTTGTGTTAATGGAAGATTTAACCTATAAGTGCAAGCCATGCAGAATCACTGCGTGGTCTACGCTACCTTGGTGACCTGCTGTCTCTTTCGGATGGACGGATTCCTCCTAAATATCAGACCACTTGGCAGGTGTCTCTGTCAGGTGACCTCCGTAGATCTCTATTAAATCTGTCTCAGTGAAGAAACTGCTCCAGGCTGTCTCACACCCACAGTCTCTGACTTGGCCCTGTAATGAGCTTCAAAGACCTCCGTGCTCTCTATGACGGTTTAAATGTTATGATGGGCATTCGTCTGAGATTAGCACCCAAGGCAAAACGTTTCTGGGTGTGCAAAGTGCCTGACAAAAGGCAGACAGGAGAAGGCAGACGGACTCTCTTCTTGCTCCTCCGCTATCGAGTCAGAGTATTAGATGTCTCTCGGTAGAAGAACAGAGAGCAGCTTTGCTCTGATTCGAGGGCTTGAGATTGACACTTTCTCTGGGTGCGGGTGAAGGCAGTATGTCCCTCTTCACCTGCAGTCTCGGCTGATACTCAGGGCGAGGGCTGGCTGTTAGGCCGTCAGCACTAATGTGGATGGATAGTCCTGGCACCCTTCTTCTGTCTTTGTCAGTAGCGGAATAGAGGAATCTTCTGATCTTCAGATTGATGGACAAGACATGCGATCGGTTCCTCTTTGCTCACACAGAGGCAGATAATTGACGTCTTCCTTTGTTTGCCCTTAGAGGGATCAAACCTCTCTCTCTCTCTCCTGAAAGTTGGCCTCCTCTGACCTGGGTGAAGATAGTAAGACAAATGTTCCTGATGTGCTTGATGGCAAGCCTTTCTTATCCCAGGCAGAAAGATATCTTCATCACTTCTGTTCGTCTCACTGTGGTCTGGCTGTTGAGTCAGCTGGCGATTCCCCTCCTTCTCTCTTCACTCTGGGACGTTCTTCTTTGCTTTCTCTACAGGCTGTATACAAGAAACCAATCCTCGGCTGATGACTCGAGTTGCAGGCTCATCTGGAAGAAAGCACGGCGTGACTCTATCTCCCACTGATGATAAACAGAAACAGCTGCTGGCAAGCCGCACTTCGGACCAATATGGAAAGTGCACCCATAGGCATTAGGGCATTGTAATAAATACAAGCAGCCTTTTCCTCCTCCCTTGCCCTCCCTCTTAAACTCCTTCCCTCTCTCTGCTCACCACCCCCCCTTTCCTCGTCCTTCTCCTTCCTCTCTCCCCAGTTGGAGTGCCCCCCTCCTGCATGCCTGCCCGATGCTCTATTTTAGTTTAGGCGAATATCTCTGCATCAGTAAAGGAAGTCAGATTTGTTTTGGGGAAACAATGGAAATTCTACCTAAGGCTCCCAGTCCCAGGATAATTACTTCTAGCCCAAGCTGAGTAGTCAGATAACATGAGATGTACTCATAGAGGAATGAACAGTGTTTACCTGTGTTTACTACACAAAATACCAACATTTTACCTTATTTTACACCCTGGTCCAGCAAAACACTTTGTGATTGCTAAAACAAGACCCTTTCTTTTCTGACAAGATGTTCTCAGCTTATAAAAGGAACCGAGAGACGGAAAATGCGAGATAACAAATGTGTCTTTCATAAACCTCCATGGATTATTGGAGGGTTGGTTTATACTTCGAGCACATGGTGACTCCACAGATTTGGCCCAGGATGTTGCGGAAAGGACAGACATGCCATGTGACCTGGTTAGCTGGGGGCTTGCAATCATACACATGAAATGCGGTTTTGTCCGTTAATTCTCCATTTGCCTTAATCTTTCTTGCTTATCACAAGACAGTGCCTGACGCCTTGGTACATCTATCCATCATCGGGGCCTGCTGGCCTTTCTGGGAATGGCTTAATGTTGGCATTTGTGCAAGCAGTTGGCGAGACATGCATTTCTTTATCAGCCACACACTTATCTACTCAGTAATCAAAACCTTGATTAGGCAGATGTAGAACTTCTTTGTGTTTCTGCGGCACCACAAACTGCCCATGTGACGGCCAATTGCAAAAAAAAATAAAAATCTGCTAAATGAATTCAGACATGCATCATGACACGATAACTTGGAGCACAAAACGAGCTAACAGGGAAAACTAAAACCGGAGTTTTTTCTTTAAAAGTTTTAATGTTTTTTAAAATCGTTCCGTCTCAGTTACTCTTTGCTTGCAGCGATAGTTTGGAGAGAGGTGTGACTTCAGCACTCACACTTGTCATCAGCATCCCTGATGACTCCAGACACCTCTTTTATCGCGCTTCTTCAGTCCTAGTTATACAGACAGCGATAAAATGCCTTCTACTTCATTTGGTCCCGTCATCAGCGGGGGCGGGAACCATGTGTACCCGTCCATGTGCCCAAATCAGGCCTGTCCGGAATAGAGGCGGTTTTATATTGGTAATGTTCAAGATTAAAACCCAAGGACATAATAGGTGCCATGTCACACACCTTAATAAAAAAATAGGCCACAAAAACTCTTTGATCGATGTTACAGAAGAACATATTTATTGTAGCTTGCCTCTTGAATTTGGGGATCATTAGTTTGATGCCACATTCGCCTGTGGCCAGGAGACTAAAAGTTTTCAGAATCAGATCAGAATATGAATCTGAAAATGTTATTGATCCCTGAGGAAATGTTACGAGTGCACAGACAAACACAGACTCAGAGCTGAGAACAAAATCAAATATGAAGGCTAAATAAATCCAATGAAGAAAATATTCAGTATGAAATCCACATGAAATACAGTTTTATTTACTATATTGTTCTTGGAGGAAATGACCTTCCTCCATTCACAAATGTAAGCAGTGCCAGCGATATGGTGCCCGAGAACGGTCTCTTATTATCAGAGTGGTGCCACTAGCAGTCCTGGGACTCAAACCTATGGCCTTCCAATTGTAGGGGCAACTTCCTAACCACAAGGCCACCAACTGTGAAATATTCACAAATGCTACGTGCAAATATTTTACATACATAGCTTAAAAGTTATGTGAAATACTAACAATCCAAATGATGATAAGAGTCTGTTATTGCACCCAGTAGAGATTAGCAGTATATGTGATATTGACTTTAGTAGTTATATTCAAAAAATGAGATGTAATAATTCAAACTGCACACAATGCTAATGTTTTAGCACCTGGTAAGAAAACTGCACAGTATTGTGCAGCAGAGGCGGAGCCAGACATAGTGAGCATCCGGGGCTTAGCCCAGAGCGGGGCCTGGGGGTCCTCCCCCAGAAAATTCTTCATTCCTTGGATGCAATTTCCTGCATTCTAATCCATTTTAGGGTAGACATGGCAAATCCTAAATCCATTTTGTCCAACATATTTTTTCAATTTTCTTGGATTTTGAAGACATGCCGCCTGGATCACGTTTTAAAGTAAAGTAGCCTAACATTTTTATTAGGTAATATGACACTGTCAAATAAGTTAAAATGAGAGATAATTACATTTGAAATACAGATTTCTGACATTTAAACAATGCTAGTTATATGTTTTGTATGATGGGAGGAATTATCATAGCAACTCTTTGCTGTCTAACCTAGCTAGCATAGCATAGTCAATGTAGTGCTCTACAGTTCAGCCAAGTAGTAATTAGCATCAAATGTCAAAGTGCGCTAAACTGATGTGTTTATATCACTGACCTGAAACGTCTGACAAGTTACTGACAGCTGCTTCTGATGTATCACTGGTGGTT
>JBBMFX010000080.1:17400900-17412905 GCA_037832545.1 Rhabdalestes septentrionalis | reverse complement strand
AGCTTAAAAAGATTCGGGGCTTTTGAAGTGAGATTCGGGGCTGCAGTCCCCAAAGCCACCCCCAAGCTCCGCCCCTGTTGTGCAGTACTGATAGACTATTGTACAAAATAATAATGCAATAATGCACTCATATAATATAATACTCAGCAAATTGAGTGAAAATGCGCTCTCAAACGGTTCTTTTACTAGTAAGCACTCTCTATTTTTCGCATCTGCAAAACTGAGTGTGATCATTGTCATCTGTGTCTTCTTTAGGTTCCCACAACCCAGTGTTGCCATTTCGAGCTCGCTGACCTCATGTGAACCCAGGTGACCTTACTCCAGTTTCCCTGCACCGATGACTCTGCACCCGATTATTGTGTTCAAAAAGCAGACTCTTCTTTCCTTTGTTCCAATATCCCTCTGTTTGTCTTAGAGTTAGACCCGTTTGCATGTGTAGCAGATGAGCGGATTACTCAGCTGAAAAGCTAAACCAAACACGTCTTTAATATCTCTAGTGTTTTAGCGAAGTGGACAAAGAAAAGAGGGCGACCCCTTGGTGTCTCTCTCCATCTCACTCAGTGCGTCCCTGCCACTGGCCATTCTTTCCTTTACCCTTCTGGGACAATGGATAAAAAGATGACTGCCCTATGTACTCAGCAAAAGTCTTTCATTCATACATCTCCTTTCCTCACAATGGTTGTGCTGATACCTCAGATCAGTGATCCTTTCTGAGAATTGGCGTCTGAGCCTAGTTTTAAGACTCAGGGGTCAGGGGTTAAAAAACCCCAGACAAATACTGGACTCGGTCAGCTCTGGAGTTGGACATCACTAACCCAAGCTGTAACTTTTAACACCCAGAACATCTAGTACTGGAGTGAATACTGGAACAAAAAACAGGATTTAAGCCTTACAGTCAGAGCTGCTAGGCCCATTACTGTAAACCAGTTCCATTCAGTAGTTTTTCGCTCAACTGTGATACTCATATGCAGTAATTACACCATCATTTCTGTGTGTAGCATTGTGTATTCATGTTGAGTCTTTTCCTTTCTACAGATTTTTTCAATCTAGATTTTTATTTAGACTTCATATTATATTGTTACTGTCTCTGTGTCTCTGTGTGTTGTGTCATTACCCATCAATTTCCTCCCAGATCAGTAAAGTTTTCTTATTCTGATTCTGATTCTGATTCTTTCAGATGTTCTTGACACATCATTGGGACTTTCTTCAGACACACTGGAGATAAAACACTGGAGTGTCTGTAAACACTCCGCTTTGTCTCCTAATTTAGAAAGCCAGTACGGGTGGATTTTTTAGTGCAAAATGTTTCTTTCACTGTCTCGCTAATACAGAAGGAACTGAGATAACATGCTGTAGTTTAAGGCAGAATCCCCTTTTACAATAGAAAAATAGTAATCATTTAGAGAATGAAACTGTTCCTCTTGAAAAGGTCACATACAGAATCCCATAACCCTCACAACCTTTCAGAACTTCTCTTTAGGAATAGCGGCTTATATCTACACTTGTAAATCAAGTATCCCTTCCCACACTTTGTCCTGTCAGTCACCCAGTGGCTCAAGCTGGATCTGGGAATGTTTTTAGATGTTCTATTTATGTGCCTGTTTCCTCAACCATCCCTCACACATTCTCATGAATGCCATGATTCATGGGTTGGTCAAAATTCTCCTCATCTGGCTCAGTCACTTTGTACCAATGTAGCTGGAATGTCCCCCGTTTTCATCCCGATGAGCTGAACTCTTTGAACTGTCTTCCGCTTAATCCTGGAATAACAGTGAAAGTTCTATACAAGAAATGTCAGCCAAATCTGAGCTCAGTTATACTGTTAGGTTCATCTATGTGTATTTATTTTTTAATTTTTGTTGGCAAAAGCTGCACGGACACGTACGGCAGAGATATTTTAATCGTTGGCTTCACGGGTGTATTTTGTTTGTGTGATAAGTGGAGGGGAGTGTGAAATAAGCCATGGAAAGCAAGTCACCACACCCTATTTTTGAATAGAGTACTGGCAATGCTAAATGCTAGCGTGTGATAGCGACGCCCACGAGAGCAGGGTTATCGTCTGACAAAGTGTGTCCCCATCACCCGGGCGGTGTCGAAGACAAGCTTGTATCTCATCCTTGACAGAATCCTGGCCTGTAGAGAGGTCCGGAAAGACCAGAACCTGCAAGGTGGCCACAGGCTAAAACCGCCTATTAGCCTGATAAAACTTTGTCTCTGATTCTGACCATGGGAACTTGGGAGGTGGACCGTCTTTCTCGAAATGGCGCCTTCAGTCGTTCCGGGTCTTTGAATGACCTGTCCTCACCTTATTCTTATACCGCATTCTTCCTCGTTTTCTTATTGTTGCAGGGCCCTTGCAGTCATTCTCCGGGGTCCCTTTGTGACTGTCTACACTCTTTTCCTTTCCTCCATTGTGTGGCCATGGGCTTCTCTTCCCTCCTGGTGCACCCTCACCCCCACACACATGCAGAGGAAGGCCCAGATCCATTTCCTGTGAGATTGGAGGGAACAATTGATTACCGTTACCCCACCCCTATGCTCCCCATTAGGCTTGGTAATGCGCTAAAGGCCATTGAGGCCTGGGTATGCTAGTCAGGGTGTGGTGGATCGGCTATTTGTTGCTGTGCTGCCAGGAACAAGACTTTATTTTTAACCCTGTTGCTATCTACATTTGAACCCAGCTTGCCTGTGGCACAGTCATGCCATTGTATCAAATATTTTGGAGAAATAAACGGTTTCTAATTAATTTGATCAATTTGGGTCAGTGTTCTGGGATACTTTAGAAACATGGTTACTTGCTTTAGTAGATTCCCATAGACAAATTAAAATTTTTGCACTCACCAAAATTTCAGTGGTATTAGGCAACACAATAACAACAGCAAAGAAAAAAAAAGAGAGAAAATATTTACAGGTTATCTTGCATTGAGCAATACACAATGAAATATTAATTTTGTTATGAACAGTGGTGTAATGAGCACCTATTGGAACTTTGTGCCAATAATTAATATATGAATAGTATATCTGCTATTGTCACATCTCAAACAAATCTGTACTCTTGCCATTCAACCCACTGTTATGTATCTGTCGCAATTTGATATTTGAAAGTTGAAGGAAAATTTGGAAAATTTTTGTTCATTTCTGAGATGCATAATGAATTAAAGAATAGATGATTAGACACCAGGGCAGTGTGTGTGTGTTGGGGTGGTGGAAACTCGTGTCTCATGAGTGTACAAAAGTATCAGTATCTATTTGAGGAGCCCAATATTTTAGGCAAAAACCCTTAAGTGACACCAGAACCCCTGTTTCAATCACCTGCTTTGATAAAAGTCGACATAAAGTGCAGCAAAAAATGTAATTTGTCAGGTCTCCTGTTTTGATTCTTACCTTTGCCAACTACTTGTGACACAAATAAAGGTCTATGGTTTGTTATTGTGATTGAAAAGGAAGTGCACATGTTCAGACTGTTTGGGGCAAAACCAAATAATTTACTACCTGCACAAACTAAACATTCACTGTGTGCAGACATTCCAAAATGTCATGATGCCGATCTTTGCCTCACTCCAACACTCTTCCCTTTATTAGGCATGCAGATCCTTCTTTATTTATAGGATAACTTGGATGTAAAATTAATGTGATAAACATGACAGACCAACATCTAGGACATTGGGTTAAACTCTTAACTGCTTGCATTTTAATATACATGTCAAAAGCCAAAACAAATTTAATGACTAACAATAATATGAAACATAAAGTCATATTTACAAGAATAAACATGCAGCAGACATCTGAGTGAGCAGATTTCTTCTGTTTTAGGAAGGAAATGACACTTACATTTCACACTCATACCCGTGGTTTCTGCTGGGGGTTTACTAAGACTGTAAATGCCATCAAGTATGAGGATAAAAAATAAATGTGGCAGCGTGAAAAAATCTCTTTAAAATTTCTATGAGCAGTGGCAGAGTAAAAATTCTGTAATAAAACCAGGAATATTCAAGTCCTTAAAAGGACGCAGCGCTTGTGCATCCCAGAAAAAGTAAACACTGACACCTCAATTTTGAAACTGCAAGGACAAACAGTTTTATTTTATTTTACTTAATAGTTTCTCATGTTATGTTGTTCCCATATCGAGTAATTAGTGGGCACACAGCTAATATGGGGTAGAGTGCCTAGATAAAAAATACATGAGTGGCATAATCTCATTCGCAGATGCCGGCTTCATGGACACAAGGCTGCAGAGAGGGACTGTCCACGCTTCCCTGTCCTCAGTGGAGCACATGGAATGGAAGTGTACTGAATTGGGTAAATCCTCCTTATTGTGGCTGGTATCTCTGGTATGCACAAAGAACAGAGAAGAGAGAGTCCCGCACTGGAAGCATCAAAAGACGAGCACTGGCATAGAGATTAATGGGGATTACCGCACGAGAGCGAGATGAGGGAAATTCAATGTCACATCCTATGGGGAGTTCTGTGTTAGCCTGGAGCAAGACTTTGCATCAGTTATAGTGTGGTTTAATAATCATCCCTGACACACTGTATGATGGTGGTCACATTCCGACAGGAGAACCAGTAACAGCCTAGACAGACCAAGAGCAGTGATTTCCTGAAATGACTTGAGTGAAATAAAAGGTTGTTTCTGGCCGTATATATAAGATATCCTACATCTTCTATCAGACAAGAAACCTCCAAGAAGCAGCTGACTAGAAGAAATCTGCCAAAGTTCTTCTATTTCTTCTCCTTTCTGCAGAGATATGACACAGTCTCAGCTCTTCCTAGCCTTCCTAGCCACCAATGCTAACCATCCAATGCATCCTAACACCAATGTACATTTCAGAGTAGTCAGCTAATTTATCTCTCAAGGGCAGGAAACGCGTGGCGCGACGGCATGTAGGCAGATCGCCGTAAGATAACTTTGTTCGAGGGATGGTCCTCTGCTTAGCCGTGGCCTGAGGCCTGCTTCATTGGCACAATCTGAGATCACGCCTCAGTGCACGCGCTCAATGGGCACAGCGCGTTTCATCATGACATCATGCCTTTGTGTGAAATCCCTGCGCCTATTCACTGCTCTGCTGCTGGCTTAGGCCACTAGCGCCGGCAACATCAACAAGTAGTGCCTTTAAAGAGAGGGTCTAGGGTCAGGCTAGCACGGGGACAAATGTGATAACTTACGTTCGCAGGCTGCAACATAACTGTCGACTTCCTTGTTTTTGGAACTTAGTTTAGAACCAGTAGTCATAGTTGGGTTTCCTCAATGGAAGTGTCTAAAGGGGCATGTCTTATCATGTAAAAAGTTTGATTATTTCAGATTAGCCTAGCTTTCTGTTTCACTGGTCAGATAACCCTTGAAGCAAACCAGTTTAAATACACACAGCAAGTTCATCGTGATCGAAGGATGCTGTGGTCACTGCTGTCACTGTACCGATCTCTGCCGTCATCAGTCAATTCTTTAGGAAACATTTAGTTCTGTTGAAATTTTCAGGCATGTTGCTAACGACACATACTTGATGTGTCAATTTGTTTGTGCTAATTATATAACAGTTGCTGCCCACAAACTTTCATGACAGCCTCAGCGAAGTGCCACATGATCAGTTTGCCAAAGTGTTATTTACACGTACTAACTCTGATATGATCTTTTTATGTATGTTGCAAGTGGTGAAATGCTGATGCCTGCTTTAACTGGTTAACAGTTTGACTGTTACAGAACTTCTGATGCCTCGTATCTCAACACAACACCATCAGCGCCAAAGATCCATGCAATCTGCTGGAATCATACAATGGAAAAAGTGAACCAATGATGTCAGTGCTGGAGAGTTGTCCAATTGGAGGAAAGGATGGTCAGAGAGGGCTTGTCCGGAGGGTCTGGACCCACTTGACCTGATTGTTTTTGCTCTTATATGTTTTTTCAAACTGAAACTTAATGATAGCCGTCAGAAAAAATATCCAGTAGGCTCACATTTGAAATGCCTTTACTTCTCAGAGCAGTGACAAAATGAGATAAAACCCTTTGTAAGAGGTAAGATCACCTCAGGAACGTAGTCTTGAGAAAAAAAATGGTATACTGCAATCTCTGCCATGTATTCACTGTGAGCTGGTTTCTCTGGTAAGTAGGTGTTTGTTGCAAGTGCTCAAATGAGCAGCTTCTCTCCCTCTAATTTTCAAACTATTTCTTGCTGGATGGAGGACAAAAAGCACAAGAATTTCTAGACATCAGGTGCCATCATTTACACTTGTTACACAGTTTTGGCTTCATTTTGACAATGAAGCATATCATTGAACCGCTAATAACCTACTTAACTGATGAAACACTGTGGATCTGCCAGCACAGATGTTAGCAAACATTACCCAATGGGCTTGTTTAGCACACTAGCATGACACATCTCACTAAAATATAAAGTTTTATTTGACACTGATGTTTCTCAGTGCCAGTACCAACACTGACAGTTTTCATTCACAATTCACAACCTTTTTAATAGAACGTCACACCGTAATGTCTGTGATTGACTTGTGGATTGCCAGTGGTTGCCAGTGGAAGACTACACTCTTGGTGTTTGTGGTGGTGAAATTTGCTTTAGAAATTATAAATAATTGATCAATAAAATTGTACGCAATGAAATCCATGGGTGGTGTCTTTCCTGTCCCTGTCTTGTGAGGCATCTTATGGAATGAAATAAATCTGTATATTCACAAGTTCATATCATAATTATACTCATTATAGCCTGATTAAATGCTTAAAAATTTCATAAAACTGTGTTTATACAATGACCATCCGCTGGATCAGCTTTTTGTTGAGCATATCTTAACTGGTCATCAAATCTTTTTATTTCTAACACTTGTAACAATACCATTAATGTAAGGACCGTTCCTGCATCATATTCCAGTAGTATTTTGTTCTGCCTGCTTTAAGACATCTGAATTACACCCAAAAAAATGTGCCACAAAGAGTTCTCGAGGGACAGAACAATTTGCATTCCTAAAAAGACTAGTTTTGAATTTGTGCATTTGAAGAACCTAAAGTCTCAAAGACCCTTCATGTAATGTAAACCAAACAAGAAGAATGATAAAGCAAAAAAAATAGAACCGATGCAGGGGAGGCATAATCTAGTACCAAAAGCCCTGCTTTAAACTGTCCATAACATACAAGTCCTTAATGTTTACTTCAAGGGATATCTTCGAAATGCACATTCGTAAATCAGTACAACTTGCTGAATGACGTTTAGGTTGGTTGCTTCCTTTTCCACCATGGTGTTGGGGAAGAGATTCTGCAAAAATAGAATGGCACTTGGGAAAAATAAACAATTTTGTCTATTAACTAACTTAAACAAAAGGGAAATGGAAATAATTCATGTAAACAATTTACGTGCCAGTCCCTCAGAAAAAAGGCAAAATAGTCAGGCGAGAGAGATAGACAGATAGACAGACAGATAGATGGATAGATATAGATAGATAGATATAAACAGCATTAAATCAAGCAATATTGTAATCTATGCATCAAACAAAACATCTCTATTTTCTCAGTTGACAGTATTTTCTGACTCATACCTCACACTCTTTATTAAGGCACAGTCACAAGTTAACAATAACATAATGAAGTCATTAATAGATCTACCTTTCATTTAATCTTAAACAGAATAACTAATGTACATTCTATTAATTTTACAGTACTAAAATTGCTTTCAACCCCAACAGTGGTGTCACATACGTTCCCATTTGTGTTTGTGGATCCTTTTGTCCTGCGCGTCACCACTCGTCGCCCTCTGAATAAAGGCTGTCTGGCTCCCAGCTTAAATATTGCAGCTAACTAAAAACCAACCATCACACCGGATTCATTCACTTCTGCTCAGTGGTGCGACAAGTATTGGGGGCCTTAGGTGGGAACCAGAGAGCAAAAAAGTTCACTTCATACCGCAGGGTGCCAAGAGAAGGGGGAACACGACTACTCTGGAGCTCTGACTGTGGCAAGTTGCCCATTTGATACCATTAACCTGTTGCTGCTTGTTCCAGAAGGATTGTTTTTGACCTGGAGCTGTGTGTTTGTAATAATACTGTGGTATTTTTTTTTCACTTTTTATATTTTGTAGGTTTTAGCATGAGCTTTTTTTGGGTGCGATGCTAAAGTTTTGTGATTTTGGACTTGATTTTGCAAGGGTGCGAGGACATGAATTGCCATGGTTTGATGATGATAGATCTTTAGTGGTTATTCTAGCCCTCAGTGGCTGCAAATTGTCAGTCTCCTAAACCCAATTTTTGCAGCAGACTGCAGCTTACTTCAAACTCTGATGCTGCTATAGAACCCGAATCATTGTTCGATGTTGCAGAGTTTGCTTTTTCCTGTCTTAACACAAGGTTATCTGGCGAAACAGGCCTCATTTTTACGCTGTTCTCTTTAACCTCCCCCACTCTTTCAGTGCTGATCATCGACGATGGGTGACTGGAGCTTCTTGGGAAACATCCTTGAGGAAGTCAACGAGCACTCGACGGTGATCGGCAGGGTGTGGCTGACGGTCCTCTTCATCTTCCGCATTCTGATCCTGGGCACCGCGGCCGAGTTTGTGTGGGGTGACGAGCAGTCGGATTACGTGTGCAACACGCAGCAGCCGGGTTGCGAGAATGTCTGCTACGACGAGGCCTTCCCCATCTCCCACATTCGACTGTGGGTTCTCCAAATCATCTTCGTCTCCACGCCCTCGCTGGTGTATGTGGGCCACGCCGTGCACCACGTGCACATGGAGGAGAAGCGCAAGGAACGCGAGGAGGCCGAGCTGAGCCGACAGCAGGAGGCCGGCGAGGAGCGCCCGCCGCTCGCCCCCGACCAGGGCAGCGTCCGCACGGCCAAGGAGACCAGCACCAAAGGCAGCAAGAAGTTCCGCCTGGAGGGGACACTGCTGCGGACCTACATTTGCCACATCATTTTCAAGACGTTATTCGAGGTGGGCTTCGTGGTTGGCCAGTATTTCCTCTACGGCTTCCGCATCTTGCCGCTCTACAAGTGCAGCCGCTGGCCCTGCCCCAACACGGTCGACTGCTTCGTGTCCAGACCTACCGAAAAGACGGTATTCATCATCTTCATGCTGGCCGTGGCCTGCGTGTCGCTCTTCCTCAACTTTGTGGAGATCAGCCACCTAGGCCTCAAGAAGATCCACTTTGTCTTCCGCAAGCCGACCCGGCCGCAGATCGAGGGGCCAGGCTCGTCCGAGAAGCCCTCCATGGCCGTGTCGTCCATCCAGAAAGCCAAGGGCTACAAGCTGCTGGAGGAGGACAAAACCACCTCGCATTTCTTCCCCCTGACCGAGGTGGTGGGCATGGAGACCCGAAGGCTGCCCTCACCCTACGAGGTATTTGCGGAAAAGACAGACGGAGGGGCATCCGCGCCGCAGGAAGACATGTCGAAGGTGTACGACGAGACTTTGCCCTCCTACATCCAGACGACCATGGTGGGGCCGAGCGGAGCTTGCGGCGTTATGCGGGTGGACGAGGACGAGATGCCTGTAGAAGCAGACGCCGCCGAGACGATAGAAGACACGAGACCGCTCAGCAGCCTGAGCAAGGCAAGCAGCCGAGCCAGGTCAGATGACTTGACAGTATAAAAACACATAAAACTGGATTAGAAATGCAGCAATAGAAATCAAAAAGTGTAGTCCTACTGACGAGAGCGAGAGAGAGAGAGAGAGAGAGAGAGAGAAAAAGAGAGAGGGGTGCCTTAAGGCAACTGTGATGACACTTATAATAACAGCTTGTAATTTTAAGAGAGCTTATGAGAAAAAGGATATTAAAAAAAACATGCTGTGCAATTTTTTTGGAGAGAAAAACTTGAGTTCGATTTGTTTTTTTACATGCAGCAGTATTTTTTGTACTGTTTTTATCAAGCTAATTAGCAAACTAGACAAAAACTCAAAAGAGATTCTCATCAGTTGGATCCGTACGGAGAGAGGAAAGAATAAGGCGTGATTTATATTATCAAAAATAGAAATGTGCCGTTTTTTTTTTTTTTTAAACAATCACGTTTTCTATCCAGAATTTTAACGATCTTAGTTGTCGACTTCAAAATGTTTACATTTTTTTGGATTAGCCATTTAGCTACATGTTGTACGTGACGTTTTATTACGACTATTGTTTTGATAAGCAGATTATTTCTGCAATGCTGTCAGGGTAACATCATTTTTCACCTCAACAACTCATCCAAATACAATCGATCAGTTCCTCTTTTTGGTTTGTGTGCGTACTGTGCATTCTGTCATGTACAGCTTGGCCTAAATGTTTGTAAGAGGTGAAACAAATGTTAATTGATTCATTGCACAGTTGCGTATGGGGTACTATACTATATATATATATCTATATAAAATAAAATGACCACTGGGTATTTGTTATACGTGTAGCATAATACAGAATTGCTTTTGCTTCTGTCTGACGCTCTTTATTTCAACAAGCTGTGGATAAGTGTGTATTTGGTGATAACTGGGTTAGCCACGGAAACGAACATGGGCTGGATTCTTTCTAGTCTCTCTGTGCATGCAGCCACGATGCTGATAAAGATCATGCCAAATCAGCACAACGTATTGTTCAACAAGAGACAATAAAAAAACAGGCATTACAGACGACCGGGCGTCCTTGACATTGTTCTAAAGAAAACAACATTTTTTACCACCTCAATCACTTTTTTACGAGACACATTTTGCCCCAGTGTGATTCACACCCCTGCTTTACATCCAAGGTATTCCAACCATATCAAACTACATACATGCTTGGTGCATCATGTCTTAGTGTGCTTTTTAACAGTTTCGCAAACATTACAAGCCTCATTCGCGGTCGTTTAGTAATCATACTTCCACTTATGCACATTTGTGGTGACTCATCGCTGATCAAATTAGACAGATTTTCCAGTGATGGAAGCTTCCTTCTGAGAACGAGATAGAACTAGAGTCCCAAACTTCACATAAATAAAGTCTTAACAGCAAAGGTCAGCCAACATAGAACCAAAAATAGGCTTTTTTGCTGACTTTATGTCGATTTCCTCAGTATTACTACTGATTTCATGTATATCTTCTCACCACTTGCAAAAATCCTTCCCCTCTCATGAGAAGGAGTTGCTTTTGTGATGTTTGCAGTTTAGGTCCGACTTTCCCAATACAACAGGTCGAACCTCAGACTGCAATCTGCAAACTAGCCCTGTTAAACGCTTGAACGCAAAAGTGTCTTCCTACTCTGCCTCCTGTGTACCTGCAGGGAGGTTATGTCCTCTCTTCTGCCTTTACGTGCCTGACAATAAACACAGCAAGATTAAAACTTATTCACATATTTATTGTCTCTTCCACACATCTTCTTTATTTTCTTGACTAGCAGTCAGTGTAATCCCACTTCACAACATCTAAACACTAATCTGAGCTGCTTTACATATCCGTAATTCAAAGAGTTACTTTGGTACGATCTCTCCTCTGTTCACACACACACTCTGCTGTACAGGCCTCAGTCATAAACACTGTTGCTCATGAAGATATGATTCCTACACTATTCCTTTGATGAGGATGGCTTTGGGAATGTGATGTACTGTCGTTTGGGCCATTACCTTATAAAACAAGACTGTAAGAGAAGAAAACGTATGGTGTTTTCTTTCTTTTTTCTTTTTTTTTTCCTGCTGAGACTTTTGAAATTACTTGTCACGAAATATAATATCGGAAAAAAGCCCCTTTGGGGTCTCTGCGTGTTTGTTATGTTAATATTTTTCTCACAATTCCTGTTTTACCTTCTTTTTTTTTTTTAATATCAAACGTTTTCCTTTTTTTAGATCAAAAAAGAGACCTTTAACTAACTTGTAATACATTATTGCTCATATAATTGCATGCAAAAGTATCCTCATTTGAAACCTGTGGACATAAACAATAAAAAGGTCAAGTGTGGTCAAAGATCGGGTGCTGTCTTTTTTCTTTTGACATTACGTGAACGGACAACATACTCTCTCTCTCTCTCTCTCTCTCTCTCTCTCTCTCTCTCTCTCTCACTCTCTCTCACTCTCT
>JBBMFX010000080.1:17373704-17384671 GCA_037832545.1 Rhabdalestes septentrionalis | reverse complement strand
AAAATGTCTGTTTATTACAATGGCAAACCATAACTGTAAAATTTTTACATATACTTTATTTGAGCTTACTTTTATGCTGTATGTAGCTTTTCTCCTGTTTCCTATCTTTTAGTGATCCCTTCAATAAAGACTCCTGGCTGAAGCTGTTTATCTTGGTAGTAAAGATAGTCACTGGTATTCACAATCGGTGACATATCTCTTACTTCCAGAAGGCTCAGAGTGATGTTTTCCCTCAAATCAGTCCCACCAGTATGACTATTTGACTCCTCTTACTTCCTAATTAGGTTGGTGGTTAATCTGTCTCAGTAGGACTTAAGTCCAGAGTCTGAAGGCTTAACTTGTGGAAGAGCTCACCTTGCGATATCTATATAGTTACTTGGATAAGACAGGAAGAAAGTTTGATTAGATCACTTTCTGTTGAGCATATTAAAAGTTTGCCTCAATTTTTTTCCAATGTTTTTCCAAAACATGTTGAAATGAGCTGTACATTATTTAATTAAAAAAATTACATTTTGTAACTTACTTCCATCTCATAAACCACAAGACCTTCTCAGAAAGTTTGGAGGTCCAACATGCCCAGTATATTAAAATATACACAGATCGACTCTGATCCTAAACCTTTGTATCTGATTGGGACGTCTTTACCGCATCTTATTGTGATCCATTGAGAGTCTAAAACCATTAAACATTAGATTTAGTTTGGACTCATGGATGATGAATGTGTCCTCTTTATTTTCATATGTAAACAGTTCAACACCAGCAGGCTGATACTGGAAAGCGATTTTTGGAAAGTGGTTACCTGTGATTGCTTGCTGTGGCAACAGTGTGCTATGCAAAAGTAAGCATGGCCTTTGGCCTTTTACCTTGGGCGAGCTGCAGATTAGCCAGTAACACATTTTCCATTACTTCCAGCAATTTCCATTCTGCTTCTTACTTATATAGAGGTATTTCAGGAATTGGGATGTATCATAATACATTTAAACTTTGGCCTTCTATGACCAGGCCTTAAAAATATAAATATATTTAAGGCCCCCTTTCCCAATCAATGTAATGTAAAACTAACTCAGCTATTGCATTGAGATTAAAAGGGACTCTTCACCTTTAAGAAATGTACCATTATTTTTAATAAATATTTTTATAAATGTACTGTATATTCATATTTTTCATTCATTCTCATTTTGAGTAATGATGATACACTTTTTTTTAGAGGAAAAGTATTGTTTAGTGACTAATATG
Source organism: Rhabdalestes septentrionalis (assembly GCA_037832545.1). Taxonomy (NCBI): domain Eukaryota; kingdom Metazoa; phylum Chordata; class Actinopteri; order Characiformes; family Alestidae; genus Rhabdalestes; species Rhabdalestes septentrionalis. Next base: position 17,383,435 of record JBBMFX010000080.1, on the reverse strand, counting down.
AATGTGTGAATGTAAAAAGTTTGAAATTTAGTTGCATAAATGTAATACAATCTATTGTAAAAGATCATTTGAAGTGAGTGATAATTTTGTACTGTAAAATGTCTTGTTACACATGACTTGTTGATTTTTGTCCTTAGGGAACATCAATGTTTCAAGGTTAATGTAAATGCATAGCGTATAATTTAATATATGCTGATTCATTAATTATGGTTCTGTTTATTGTTGGTTCATGCAGTTAGGAGTCAGCAAAATTAGTTCCTGGTTGGGTGTTATTAATCATTTGGTTTTGGTAGTCTTGTTTATTTCCTCAGAATAGCTCACATGGATATTTATAACCATTAGCTGCTACTGTTACAAATATGTTTTGTCTAGAAATACATTTTAGCCTACATGTTCTATATGTATCAGCCATTTGTGCGAGCTGTAGAGTAGTGACAGTTCAGCTGGCCCAACTGTGAACTGCCAAAAGGGGGATGTGAGGGGTGACAGAGAGGAAAAGTCGCTCAAAATAGGTGATTTTCTTTGTAGTAGCTCAGATCTCAAGAGTACATAGATAGAGAGCGAGAGAGGGAAAGGCATGGGGTAGGGTTGATGGTGGGGGAGGTGGTGTGTTGCTCTGCAATTTGGACGGAAGAATCTGCCCTGAGTTAAAGGCTCTGTGGGGCTTTATTGGCAGCCTGCCTCGGCTCTTCTAGTCGTGGCGCTCCAGGAGGACCTCCCCTCAGCATGTCTTTATCATACACACATTCTTGTTTTTACACAGTGTTAAAATGTGGGGTCCCATATATATTATATATTTAAGAACCTATATGTAAAAGTATAGTCTGTGTAATTATATTTAACAGTTTGACATAAGCTATATGTGTATATATGTAACTTTAAGTTATACCATGTGTATACATGTATGTTATATGATATATATATATTTTATAATATAAGGACACTTTGGATTATCTGGGCCTTTTTGTCCCAAAAATGTATAAACACTTGCACATAAAACACACACCACACACATACACATCTGCGGTAGAAGCAGAGGCTTTGGAATTTCTGCCCTAGGGTCTGAATGTGTGTTATTTGCCATCTTTCTCCCATGTACACTTAAAATAGATTTATATGTTTGCTAGAGAAAGGTTGTGCCACTGGTGCTAGTTGAGCACTGCATCGTTTTAAAAGAAGCCAGTATAGCATTAACAGACTGAGATATTAATAAACGCAAACTCTTGTGGTTGAATACAGATCTGTTCTAAAGAAAATAAAGCCAAATGAAAATAACAAATGTCGTTTCATAAGCATGCATGGCTCAGTCAAAATGTCTCACACTGAGGATCACTAGGGGTCCCAGTACTACTCCCTGAGGCACTCCTAGTTGTGCCTCTTGTCTCAAGAGATCTCCCTCTCTTTCCTACACTCCCACAAACTGAGGCAGCGTCAACAACCAGAGCAAACACATTCCTCCAGCCTTCACATGTGACAGGAGCTTGGATTGAGTATCTTTCCATGCTTTGCCAAAGCTATTATTGTTTTGCTAATGTCCTTCTTATTTTTATCCCAGTTACATTCGGGTACCAGCTTGGAATGGCAAACTGAATTCTCGGGAGATCTCAACTGGGTCTTTTGTCGCCGAAATGTTACCAGGCTTTCCCTCCACACAAGCTTGGGGCTTTAATTGGGTTTAAATGTGAAAGGGTGAATGTATCTGGTTTCGCTCCAGGTTAGATCACAGAACAGTTAGGGAAACCGTTAAGCTGGTATAAATGCTGTTCGAATACTATGGTTAGCTTTGCCCTCCCCTGTGGAGAGACAGTTTTGGACACGTTAGATCTTATCCTAGGTCAACACATCACTCCAAAAATACTGCTCCTGTGCCCGTACTTCGATCCATGGGTTTATTTCAGGCAGCGAAGCCTATGTTTTGACATTGAGGTACCAAATATAGTGTGTTTCATGACCATACTTAGCACAATATGTTTTTACAGTCCTGACAGGCTGGGTGATTCCATTTAACCTCTACATTAAGAACAGAACAATGTGGAAACCAGTATACCTATACAATGGTGCGTGCGTACGTGCGTACGTACGTACGTAAATACGTACGTATGTATGTATGTATACCACACACCTACACACATTATAAAAATGTATATGCTCACACATTTGAATTTGTTAAATAATTCTGAATCGTAAATTCAAACCTCAAAATTGGAATATGATGTAAGAAAACGCTTTGATGAAGCAGATCCAGCTTGTTGTTCTAAAGTATGTTACCATGTATTGTCTTCATATTGTGGCTTAGACTAATACTTTCTATACATGCATCTATAGATCTTCTATGAAAATATATTTACTTTTAATTTAATTATAATGAAATCAGGTTAACTTAGTTTAAGAGTGAAATAAAAAGTCATGAACATATGGATTTTGTTCTGTTTTAGTGTACAAATCTCCAGAATACGAATCCCTTGGTTTTGACCTGACTGTTGAGCGACTGGTCTCTATCGGCTACCCACAGGAACTTCTCGGGTTTGTCTATGACCCCTCATTCCCTACCAGGTGAGCTGCATGGATTGAATAGTGAAAATTGACTACTATTTTTTGAAACTAGTTAACAGCTAAAAGCTAAAATACGTCTGTTGAAATGTGGTTGCTGTTTAATCAGGATGTGGAAGTGGCTGAATTAGTTTAGAAAAAGTACTTGAACAATGTTCTCAAAAAGCATCAATAGGTTATTGAATCCACTAGAGGACGTAATTGAAAACACCTTGTCGTTTTCTACTCCAGAGGTCTGGTATTTGACACCATGTATGGTAACCTTCTGAAGGTGGATGCCTATGGAAACATTCTTGTCTGTGTACATGGCTTTAACTTCCTCCGAGGGTAAGTAAACATTTGTTATTGAGTTCATTTTTCTATGCATTCATTAATATTGGTGGGATGTTTCTTAGTGTTGAATTTGCTGGGTCCCATTGAGCTGACACTAGAACTTACATAGATACCAGAAAAGATTATATTACTCTCCTATATTGTACTGTGAATTTTATGTGACTAAGTCACTGGAACAGGTCACACCAACTTATAATAATGTGTTAGAGACCACTGTAATTTGGTGTAATATATTTTTCTGCATAGTACATTAACTGCATATAATGTTCCTCTGCTCTGTGCCAGGCCTGACATCCGAGAGCTCTACCCCAACAAGTTCATCCAGCGTGATGACACTGAACGGTTCTACATCCTCAACACTCTCTTCAATCTTCCAGGTGGGTCATTAATAACTGGCATTCATCACTTTCCAGCCGTCCTCTCCAGATTTTTCATGATCCTTTTCCTTAAAAAAAATAAAAATAAAAATTTAATTTTCATTTCTCTTGCTGTATGTTCAAATGTTTGGGATGTCAGCAGAAAAGTGAGAAAATATTTGTATGTCATAATATTAAATATATAGGTACCTTTATGTGTGAATTTCAGCATTAGCATAATCTCTATCTCCTCCATCGGTATGGTTGACAGCCATTGGCAGTCATTGTGAGACACTTCCTTGGACCAAAACAGCTTTCCATTGACTTTTGTTAGTAACTGTGTTTTAAGTCAATAGTATTTCAGTTAGTGCAACAATGTTGGCCACTGGATTTATGATACAAGTATCATAAGACTAAAATCTGAAGTGAGACTCCTGACACAAACACCCATTGACTATTTCGTTGTTCAGAGTTTTGCTAATTTAACTCTCAGTGATGCCATGCCCATCCATTGCTTGGATTTTAAGAGAGGGCTCTCGCTCACTTTTCTTCACTGAGCATGATACAAATCTGTGGGGGCAAATGTCAACTATTCTAAGCATGTTGAAAAGTCAGTTTGAAAATGTTGGTCTTGGAAGCACGTGCTAGCTTTCAGTCTCGCAGCATGGCATTCTCCACCTTTCAGGGGAGAACTGAACATAACCAGAACTGTGGAAAATTTCCTTTCGTTTTGATTTGACTGCACTCCATGACTCCACATTGATTTTATTATTTGTACAGTATAAAGTAAAGTATCAATAAAAAGTCTTGCCAAGTCAAACAGTACAGCAAAACTAATGAGAGGTTTTCTCTTTCACGTTATTGCTCTCCCCTCTAAACAGAAACCTACCTCTATGCGTGCCTGGTGGACTTCTTCTCAAACTGTGACCGATATGCAAGGTGAGAATTTCAGTGCCAGTGCCTCCGAAACACCATTACATTGGACGCTGCCTCTTCACATGCGTATGATTCCAACTCCGTATCTCTCTCTCCGGCGCACACACATGCTGGGAGAGGATTATCAGTGGTTTGTCTATCAGGCAAGTCTGTCACTCGCTGATAAGCAAATCATAGCGTGGCAAAATCCTATTACAGCATGCCTAAAAAATAAGTCTAAAGCAGAGCACAGTGGAAACCCCTGAACTGTGAACAGGCTTGAATGACGACTAAAAAAATTCAATCTCAATCTTTAATAAATACTAATCATGTAACCTGTATCTTATTGAGGAGAACAAAATTAGCACACAAATAAGATACACTCATAGTGTTTAATTAATAACGCTCTTAATTTAAACACTCAGGTGTATAGCCGTACGCCTATACAGACTTAATTGAGTGTGTGATTTGTTCTGGTATGGATGCATGTCCTCTGAAATGATTGTTGGTCCTTTTAGGGGGAGAGGGCTTTCCTGTTTGGCTCGGAACAACCTCAAACAAGGGAAGACTGTCCCATTTAAACCATGTCTGACTGTCGATAGTGTGTGTTAACTGGCCCGGGCTCAGACTCTTAGCCTTGTTTCCCTTTTTTCGAACCCTTTAGCTGTGAGACAGGCTTCAAACACGGAGACCTCTTCATGTCTTTCAAGAGCATGTTCCAGGATGTACGAGATGCCGTCGACTGGGTCCACTTTAAGGTAGCAAAAGCTTATGGAGCCAAATATTAATGCGCAGTACTTGGAACAGAATATGAAAATGGTAATGTAAAATACCTGTTCTCTCGTTTTTCTAAATGTAATTCATCAGCCAGCATGTCTGGTGTCCAGATGTATCTTTTTTGTTTAAGTTGCCAACAAACATTAGAAGTCAATAGCCTCCCAAATTCATTCTTACTTCCAAAAAGCATTTCTAAACCACTATCCAGGTTTTCATTAAAGTGGTACAGACATGTCAGTGTGATTAGTAATATAATATGTCTTTCTGTGAGGTGTAGCTGAACAATATGAGTAGCTTTTGTAGACAGCAGGGTCTGTTTTCAAGTCTGTAGGAGTATTATTCTAGAATGAGTTTGAGTGTACAGAGAACACGATATATTCAGAATGTGTACAAGGCCAGATCTGTCCTGGTGTTGTTTATAATATGTGAAGTTTTGTACCTTTCTGTAGTTCAGGGTAAGTCCTAACTCACATACGCATATCTGTGTCACCTTAAAAAGGAGCTGGATGTATTTTCAAGAATGGTTTGGATGAGTGTTGACCCCTAGTGTTTGTTAGAAAATGTAAGTCTTGTAGCTTCAGTTACATTAAATTGAATCTGGGGTAAATATGAAATAGATTTTTTTTTTGCCAACCTGTTTCTTTAAAAGACTAAATCTTGATTCCTGGTTCATATTTAATCATATAAGACAATATTGCAAAACAGGATCAATTATTGGTATTTGGTAATGATCACACAATTATAATATCGGTAGGGTCAGAGTGTCTGTCTCCTTTTATCTTAAATAGGATTTTCTTGCACACAGGGAACCCTGAAGGAAAAAACGGTGGAAAACCTGGAGAAGTATGTGGTTAAAGATGTAAGTTTGTCTTCATACAGGGTGCCTTTTTTTTGTGATGTGATTTCCTTTATATGGAACAAAGTACAAGCGAATGTCACATTTGTGTTTACTCTCTGCTCCAAAGCCTAAGCTTCCGCTGCTGCTGAGTCGCATGAATGAGGTTTCCAAAGTGTTCCTGGCCACCAACAGCGACTACAAATACACAGACGTGAGTTTACAGATATGACACAGCTGTTTCAACACTTTCTCACACACACACACACATGCACATGTTTGAATGCATACAAAAGCCTTTATATAATTGTTACAGAATAATGAAACTTTTGTCCTCTCTTCCATCTTTAATTGCAGAAAATCATGACGTACTTGTTCGATTTTCCTTATGGACCAAAGGTGAGTCTTTTGTTTGCTTTATTTGGCCGCTGTGGGAAGCTGTGCTGGTCTGAGGCTAGAGATTCGATACCCAACCTGATATGGGCTGATGTCAGCACAATGCGCTGGGCCAGATATCTGTATTTGTTAAGCCTGAAACTTCAGAGAAACAGGTCACATGAAAACAATATACCCTTGGAGCATAAAGAAAACATAAGCAACAATAGATAAATGTTAAAATTACGATATCCGTATTGTAAATGATCTCATTTTTTATTTGGGCAGTGAGTTATATTTTCTCTATAATGTTTTGTATATTAAAGCAATTTGCAATTCATCCTGTAGGGTAGAATGGAAAAAAAAACCTGCTATCGTTTCAGTATGCGGCCGTTTTTGACTCTTAAATGCACTCTTGTGTTTTCTGTAGCATGGCTCTCCTCATCGCCCCTGGCAGTCTTACTTCGACCTGATCTTGGTGGATGCCCGGAAACCGCTGTTCTTTGGAGAGGGAACAGTGCTGAGGCAGGTCGATACGGTGAGTTCTTCACACACACACACACACACACACACACACACACACACACACGCACGCACACTTGCACAGTCAGCAACTGCACTACTCCACCCACTGCAACACTCTGGTCTGCTGCACAGCATGCCTCCTCACTGACTACTTATTGGCTTTTCAGCACAGAGTATTGAGGACACAGAGTGCAGAGTTCACAGAATTAACCTGTAGTCCAAATAGAGAAGCCGCCGGGATTCCTCTTATTGCTAGTTGGGCACTATATGCTAGTCTGAGAGCAAAGATATACTGTTACTGAACAGTGTGTATCTGGAAGGGAGTTTAGTGAGTCTTATTGACATACATTAGGGTTTTAGGCACAAGGTTTATCGAGTGAAGCTGCTGTGATGTTATTATACGCAAGTTAAGAGGTTTTATTTTGGACCAACAGCTTTTCCGTAATCGTAAAGCCTAATTTATGGCTATAGCAATAATAGTCGTAGCCATGTGTTACACGGATTTTACCACTGTTGTGGAGTGTTACATATACAAAACGGAATATAGAACAATATACTACTGTTCAGAAAAATATTAAATATTGTTTTTCATCTGCAAAGTAATGTAGTTCATTTTACTGAAGGCTGTGGCTTCCAAGCAATAGAACCACAAAGTGTTTGAAGTGTTAAAGGTGTCCTGATCTTTCAAACCTCATAAATAATTCAGTCATTGAGCTGGAAACCAGGTCCTTCTTAGGGGGTTTAATGGAAAGTGTTGCATCATCGATAACATTACTGACCAATTTGTTTTTGTATTATAGCCACAAATGATCATGTCTTCTACATTTCTGTCTGTAATGTTGATTGTAAAATAGGTCTGAATGAAATAAGTTTACATGGTGCATTTAATAAAATAGGACTGTTTATTTGCAGTGTGTTAGCATTGTGATTTGTGTATTTGCATGGAGTATATTTCGTCCCTACAAGTTTCTAAACTGTGGATGCTGCATCCTATGTTGCAGTCTACAGGGCGTCTGAAGATCGGGACTTACACTGGGCCTCTGCAACATGGCATAGTCTACTCTGGAGGTGACGCACATACATGCCACACATATCTTGTATGCATGTATCACACACCCACTAAATACATTTCATCCTTGCCCTGCATCTACCTCCAACACACCTAACATACTGAGACATCACACAGATCAGATTTTTTTTTTTTTACCCGAACAGAGATAAGAAAAACGTTCTTTATCCAGAGGGAAGTTATTGTGTCATTAACTTGCTCAGTGCAACAAGAGAGAATAAAAGATGACAATAGTAAACAAATAAAAATGTTCAGTAAATAGTGTATGAAATAACAGTGTAACAATAACAATGCTGTTAGAAAAGATACATTGTGCTGTACCAGGGGATCAGTAGTGCAGAATGACTTATGAAAGGACTTGGTGTTAATGCAATAAAAATAAAAGCAATAAAATAGCAGCAGATGATAAGGCAGCGTTATTAACATTCCAGGAACATTCAGTCAGTTCACAGACTAAACAGTCGAGTTGTATGTAGCACAAATATGATTCAGAAGAGAATTAGACTTAAGAAGTTCCCCTAGAAAAGATTGAGATATCAGTTTTAACTTATTTTGCGTTTTATAATACTCGTTTCAATGCTATGCTGTTGCTGCACTGTTGTTGTCGTCGTTGATCGCCTTTTGCTTTTTGTCCTTATGCTTTAGGTTCCTCAGACATTGTGTGTGACCTGCTGGGTGCTAAAGGGAAGGACATCATTTACATTGGGGACCACATTTTCGGAGACATCCTGAAGTCCAAAAAACGACAGGGCTGGAGGACATTCCTAGTTATTCCTGAGCTGGCGCAGGAGCTGCATGTCTGGACCGACAAAAGCTGTGATAATGATTATATATTTATATATTCAGATTATAATATATATATTTCAGTCAAAGGGATTGTTGACTCAAATGGGATGGTTCTTCAACCAAAGAGATGAAAATGTCATCTGTGCTTCTTTTACACAGCAAAAATGCATGTTATTCTCTAGACCATTGTGTTGTGAGTACATCTTTTTACAAGTACCCAGAAAGTCAGTGTTGTGCATTAGGCAAACTTAGGTTAAACTTCAGGTAGCCTAGTACTCACTGTTTATCATTACTGACATACTTCTGTGAACACTGGTGTTAAAAATCTGCATAGGATTGTTGTAAATCACAGAAGTTGGTTCTGTAGTTTTGGTTAAAAATGCACTTCACTATACGTAGCTGTGCTGCCCTGCACCTGCCCCATGCCACAGTCCGCATGCTGCTTTCGTGATCTTACTGTGATCATTGCAGTCGTAGCTGTTATATTGTGTCAGGCCAGCTGGCAACGCAAAATAGTTTTCTTAGTTTTAGCCCCATCTGCTTTATTTGATTAAACCTTCAAATCTCAGTTTTCCATCTGAAGTTTCCAAATGGGGTCAATTAAGCAAAATCACTTTGTCTTAAAAGCTTTTTAAATTAAGTTGTGTTCAGTAGATCCAGCTTGCGATTTCTGCTGTGTGGGAGGAAGTAACGGAGAGATAAAAAATATAGATTCCTACAATTTCTAGGAATACTCTTTGGGTTTCATAGAATCTTTCTTCGTTTTTTGTGGGTTTCTTTACTCTCTAATGAAGCTTCTTCACATCTCATTGAGATTTTTTTTTGAAGAACCATCTGCTGAAATAGTCTATACTCATTTCTTCTATGGCTACCCTCCAAAAAAGCCTTTTGGCACCGTTATTGTGAAGATATAACAGGAATAGATAGAGGTGTCTGGAATCCCTTTGTAGTGTATGTGAGTAGAGAGAGAGAAAGAGATAGATAGAAGGAGAGAGAGGGTTATATGGCATCTCTTCATGGCAATCTCTCTGTTTGGCCTTCACAGCACTATTTGAAGAACTCCAGGGCCTGGACATTTTCTTGGCAGAGCTGTACAAGTGAGCAAAGCTTTCTTTGTAGTCATGTGCACCTGAGTGTCGTGTGTGTGTGTGTGTGTGTGTGTGTGTGTGTGTGTGTGTGTGTGTGTGTGTGTGTGTGTGTGTGTGTGTGT
>JBBMFX010000080.1:17351791-17373604 GCA_037832545.1 Rhabdalestes septentrionalis | reverse complement strand
TGTGTGTGTGTGTGTGTGTGTGTGTGTGTGTGTGTGTGTGTGTGTGTGTGTGTGTGTGTGTTCTGTACAAATTTGTCTTGACTTTGCATGAAAATGCAATACTGGGCCCACCAAAACAGTCAGGACTTTATATTATATCACGACTGTACAAAAGCTCATTATTTCTTTTTTTTTTTTTTTTTTACACATATGGGAAATTATTATTACATGTTGGTGTATGCCTGTGTATCTGTGTGAGAAGAGAGAGAATGTGAGCTCTGAGTGCAAAGTGTGCGGCGGTCAGAGGGTTCGTCCGTCGATAAAGCATGAGGTTTACACACGAGGGGTTATTTTTACACTGAATGACCTCTCTGTGTGGCTGTCCCTTTCCACTACCTTCTCTCCCCCCTCTCTCGGGGGTCCTTTTGGACTTGCTCTGCTTCAGTTTCCCTTTTTTCCTGCTGTTTGTCCCTGTTTCTCACTATCCTCACGTTTCCCTCACAGACATGACCTACATGTTCTCTCTTTCTCTCTGTATCTCTCTCTCACTCGCTCTTAGGCATCTAGACAGCAGCAGCAACGAGAGACCGGACATTAGTGCCATCCAGAGACGAGTGAAGGTACACACACACACGTTCACTCTGCTGCACACATGCACACGTGCCATGCCTGTCAAAAGATTAGGGACATTCAAATGTGTTTATACTGTTCAACTGCAAAATTAAATGACAGGTAAGGTGAATAACATCTTGTTGCAGTGACACATGTCAAGGGATGGGATATATTAGGCAGCAAGTAAACAGTTCTTGTGTTGAAAGTAAATAATGTGAAAGAGTAAGGATCTACAAGGGCTAAATTATGGCAACTATGGGTCAGAGCATGTCCAAAACTGCTGGTCTTGTTGAGTATTCCTAGTACACCATGTGTAGTCTGTACTAAAATCAGTTGAAAGAGGGACGACCAGTTTACCAGCTACAGGGGGGTGGGCTCGCAGGGTTCAGTGAAGTACATGGGGGGAAATATCTAGAGCAGGGCTGGGCAATTAATTTCTACAGGGGGCCACATGAAAAATCTGAACTGTGTTGGAGGGCCGAACCGACGATAACTTAACTCTGCTCAATGTTAATTTTCTCCCATTGTAAAAAAGCAGTAAATGTTATATTTTGATAAGCTGCTACTGATAATCAGAATGAAAAGAATATTCTGTTTTTCATGTACATAGTATTAATTGTGTTGTAGGTCGAAGATAAATATAATTTGTTAAAGACCGACAACTGAAAAAACTGAATAACAATAAAAAATATTAAATGCATTAAGTAATATAAAGGTGTACTCTAAAGCAATATAAGAGCAACTACAAAACAATATAAGGGTTTATGAACACACAAATCATTCATTTTTGCCAAGTTATGCTGAAATATGAGGCTGCAGGTGATAATGAAAATAAGAGCTGTTTGGGAGACGAACGAACCGGCTCTTCTTTGGGAGCCGAGCCAAAAGAGCGGACCGAACTTCTCGTCGCTGTAAGCGTTACGGCCGTCCGCACTGGAGTATGTGGTATTCACAATGCAAATGCGGACCTAATTTGAGTAAATTACACTGTGTGCTCGATCCCGCCCTCGAGACACGGATGAGACACCGATCTTCGGCGGGCCGGATTAAAAAGACCAAGGGGCTGGATGTGACCCACGGGCCGTAGTTTTCCCACCCCTGCCTCTGATCCCACAAAGGAGCTACTGTAGCACCAGTTGCGGGAAATATGAAAGAGATATTTATTTAATTCTGAAAAATGTGTTTGTCTTTTCTTATTTTGTCCTTCTAGAAAGTGACCCATGACATGGACATGTGCTACGGCATGATGGGTAGTCTGTTCCGCAGCGGCTCTCGCCAGACGCTGTTTGCATCTCAGGTGATGCGTTACGCTGACCTGTACGCCGCATCCTTCATCAATCTCCTCTACTACCCCTTCAGCTACCTGTTCAGAGCCGCACACGTGCTGGTGAGAGCACGCACACACACACACACACACATACACATACATTCACAGGAGTTTCTTCTCTTACTCCTTACTCTCTACCATCCATACTTCCAGGAACCTTGTGTGGGCATTTAGGGTAAATCTCTTGATCGTGCCTCTTCAAATGTTATTTGGTCAATTTTGTGTGTGCAATTTTGTATAAAAAAAATACACAAAAATACAAAAAATGTACCGTGAATTATTTGTAAAAACGGACAAAAAATATATAAATCCTATATGCAGCATATCAAGAAATTACTTATATGTATAATACATCATTTGTCATAATACTTATAACAAATTATGGATCCCAAACCTTGAGAAGGCAAGTTAATATGCCTTTAACTTTTGTTTTAATCTCAATTTTTTTCGCTCTGTAACTATTCTGATGCGAGCCTATGTAAACCACATAGGCTCACAAACATTAGCAATGTGGGCTAAAAAAATCAGTATGTTCAACCATCATGTTTGAACAATTTTGAAAAAATGATCACTTTGCCATCCAGGAGAGGAAAAGATTGTACCCATTTCTGAACCACTGGTCTCCACAACAATCATTCATCACTCATATACTCACTTCAGCTTAATCAGTGGCTCTCTGCTAGACAGTTTATTGTGTGGCTTAATCTAAAAGCAGCAGTTGGAGAGGGTATTAGGACCACCGTAATCCAGATTTCGTTATCGCTGCTTTCGTAAATGCTGCTTTCAGGGAACTAACACATTTTCATGCTCCACAGCCCATAATTACAGCGAAAACTCCTGTTTTTGTCCATATACTCACTGAAGCATCAGAGGGTCACGCTTTGATGCTGCAAGTCAAAAATGTCAGTGGAACTTAGGGTTTTTTTTCTGAGAGCGTTACCATTTAGATGCAAATGAAGGGGAAATGCGTCAAAGATTTGGACTACCGCTAATCGCTTCAGTCATTTAAAAACGCGTCATTTCAGAGGTCAACACATCCTGAGTAATAACAAGCAACTAGCATCTTTGAAGCTTATGCTCACTGCACTTAAAGTGCATATCTGAATTACAGTATGAACTTTACGTGGGTAAAAATGCACAAAAATGCATCTGCCCCAAGGCAGTGATTGACATCCTTTAAATATAACGATAATTTCCAGACCCAAAAAAGCTATTGTGGGTATTGTCTGTGTTCCCGTAATGGTCTTCTAGCTCTTCTAATCACAATTTTGTTCGCATGTAAGATCATTTTAAGCAGATAGAAATAGGAAAAAATGGAAATAAGTGTCAATAGTGTGCACTTAGATGGAACAAGCTTTTTTTTTTTAATGTGAGTTTGTTGTTTTTGGCAAAAACACATTGAGTGTGTTTACATTTTATGTGATTTGGTTTGGATGATTCTAATAATGGACAAATGGAAGGTCTGTTTTCGAGCCCTCACTACTATTCAAATGGTCAGTTATCGGTACAGGTTTCAACAAGTTGATGTCCAGAAATTCGACATTATTTTTGGAACGTTTTGTTTTGCTGGTGTGTTTGTCCAGATGCCTCACGAGTCTACGGTGGAGCACACGCACGTGGACACGGACACCGAGTCGCCGCTGGCCACGCGCAACCGCCACTGCACGGACTGCAAGGACGTCGACTGCAAACGCAGCCAGCTGACGCGCTCCCTCAGCGAGATCAAACCCCCACACCTGTTCCCTCAGACCCCACAGGAGATCACACACTGCCACGACGAAGATGATGACGAGGAGGAAGAGGAAGAAGAGGAGGAAGAATAGGCGACCTGAGCACGTTCGGCCAGGCCTGACCAACTGTCGCCGTTGGGAATGTTTAACTTTAGCAAAGGGAGCAACAGTGAGCCACTCGGACTGTAAGACACGAAGAGGGAAACAGTAGATTAAAGTTTAAACTAGTCTTTTGTTGTTTTTTTGTTTTTTTTTCCTATATGAGAATGTGTAGCACGTGAAGGTCAAGCTTGAACAGTTTATGTATTAGTCGATACCGAACCTCACTTTCCCTTGGTAAAGCAGGCCCTCTTGGTATATATAAATAGAAAAAATCTTTAAAAAAAGACTTTCTAGACTTTTGTAACAGGGAAGTATTAACTTGTGGAGGCATTCTAGACGGTTGAGTCAGTTCATACTGTAATGCAAACAAGCTATAGAAGTGGTTGGGACGAAAACAGCACATCGTTTCAAAGCGCATAGTTTCATTTACTATGAGCTTGCCTTAGCTGCTATAGGACAGTAGTTCTAATGAGTTTACATTAAGCCAGAGATGCACAACTCATTTACAAAGGACTGTTGTATAAAGGGTTACTTCATATTAGAACAGTTTTAACTTGGTGTCTGATAAACTTAAGGGCTGGGTGGATCTTACCATATAGTCCTGCGGTCCTGTGGCCGAAGGGTTATAACCTCGGTGTGTATGCAAGTGGCGCGTGGTGCGTAAAAAGTCAACAATTCTAGTTTTTGGTTTAGAGTTTGGACAGTTATTGACTATGCATCCTCGGCAACTCGGCAAATCACGGTCCGTCCGTTATTATCAGGATTGTGGTTGTGTTTTGGATTAGATTTTTATTGCCTCTCAGTGTTTCCCCTTTGGCTGGTGCAGCGCAGGCTGCCTAGTTAGCAGAAGTATGAGGAGAAGGAAGTGCGGAGGAGTTTTATTGAGAAGGCCCAGGCTGCGGTGCCCCTATTACAGGCCTGGTTGTGACGAGAATGTGAATGAAGCTTAGAGGGGCTACAGTGCACAGGGACGCCGAATGTGACGGCTATGAAAGGACACCACTAACACAAGAAAACCCCTGTTACCTGGCAACCGCGGTGCCAGTCGAACCACATAAGGCCTGTGGGATTTTTTCTTGTTTTCTCTTTGGATTTTTTTTTTCTTTTTCTTTAAATGGCAGCAATGTCAACTGCCAAGGATAGTGCTGTAAACAGAGACACTTTTGGCTTTATAACCTGTTCTCTCTCTCTCTCTCTCTCTCTCTCTCTTTCTCTCTCTCTCGCTCTCTGTCTCTCTCTCTTTCTCTCTCTCTCTCTCTCTCTCTCGCTCTCTGTCTCTCTCTCTCTCTCTCTCGCTCTCTGTCTCTCTCTTTCTCTCTCTCTCTCTCTCTCTCTCTCGCTCTCTGTCCCCTCTCTCTGTCTCTTTCTCTCTCTCTTTCTCTCTGTCTCTTTCTTTCGCTGTCTTTCTCTCTCAATCCCTCTCTGTCTCTGTCTTTTTCTCTCTCTCTCTCTCTCTCTCTCTCTCTCTCTCAATCTCTCTCTCTCTCTTTCTCTGTCCCCCTCTTTCTCTCTGTCTTTCTTTCTTTTATACTATCTCGCACTCCTCGCATTTCCTCCTCTCTTTCCTCTTTTCTCTCGTTAACTTTCTCATATGGTCTTTCATACACTCTCTTTCGTACTTTTCTCACTCTCTTCTCATTTCCCCTCTCTTCCCTCTCTTTTTCAACTCTACTCCTCTCTTCTGTCTCTCACTCACACAATTTTTGTCTTCCCTCTTTTTTCCCCCTTAAACATTTTATCCCATATTCTCTTTTTCTCTTGTAGTTTTTTTCATGCTCTCGCTCTCTCTCTCGCGCTCTCTCTCATTCACTCTTTTTTTTTTTTACATAAAATCACACACAATCGTACTAAGATACCTGCGAGAATAACGTAGTATTATCATCACGCAACACTGACAGGCTCTATTTTTGTACTCGACATGTCCATTCATTCGCAGGCATGCTGTGCCAATATCTGAACACCATTCTTCCGTGCCATTAACAACATACAGTTGATGTTTATAACTGTAGCTTACATGCATAAGTGACCTTGATATGCAAAAAAAAAAATAAGGAAAACTTGTAAATACCGAATTTGTAGTTTGTGAGAGAACAGCATTTAGAAAGAAGTTGCGAAAGGATATAATATGAGGATTTTTTAAATTATTATTATTAATATTTGGTGTTCAGGAGGAGACGTTAAGTTACCATCAGAAGTTGCTGGTAGGACGGGCGAATGCAAAGGCAACTGCTGCCATGACAATTAATGTAGTTCATAGTAATATTTAATGGGATTTGATGATTTAATCTTGTGTGGACCAATAGCATTAAATAGCATGCTGGCCTGTGTTTTTATTAGGTTTTTGTTTTTTCCAACAACAAAAAAAAAGGTCCTTTTCAAAGTTAAAGTGTAAAACAGAACAGAGCAATAGGTACAATAGATGCATGTGACTTGTGAGGGATAGAAAAGACAGTTCAACAAAGTGACCTGTTGTAATGTGTAGTGACATGCAGTACTGTAAATATAGACCAGCTTGCTAAAATTGTAATTAATGTATTACCATATGTAGAGTGTATTTTTTAAGGTATATCACTTTATTTTAGAAAACCAATAGTTTTGTAATGGTTCAGAACGAGTCCACGGGAAGTTAGGAATATTATTTTAGTTCTTACCTGGTTCCGAAAAGATTTTTCTCTTAAAAAATCAATTCTGTTGGAAGCGTGAGTATTTCAGAAAGACTAGCAAATGTATTTCATATTCATATACAGCCTTTTTTATTATGTAAGATAGTTGAAGCATAACCATTGTTTTGAAACGGAAACTGGAAAAGTGAATACAAGGCAGCTCTATTAAAACAAAAACAAAAAAAATCTCATCGGGCATGGACTCGTCATGTTCCAGTTCACCAGTTGTTGGCTGGATCTTAAGACAAGTCTTTAGTGCTGGGCGATAGATCATTTGTACCAATATATCGTGATACTGTACCAAAATAACAAGATCTTGCTTTAAGGGAGAGCTAGGTAGTGAGCTTTATTTCAGGCATCTAATGCAGAATAGTTTGTTTTTAACTTTTTAATTTCATGTTTGCACCTTATTTATTGTATCCAGGACCTGACGGTTAACTGTCTGGTTAGCACTGTGGAAGATTTCGCTTTGGTGTAAATTTACAAGAAAGCGAAAGAGCAAGATAGTCCAATCAGAGCATGAGTAATTTATCCATTAATTGTTTTCATATTCTCTTCGAATCTGAAAGTATTGCGGCGCTGAATATCGCCCAGCACTGAGCTGGAGGTTTATTACAGTATTTTTGTCAGCAGCTACACCAGAGGAAATTTTTATACAGTTCAGTGAAACGTATTTTATACTTTGTTCACTAGAAAAGTCAGATGTCCGCTCTGTTTAGTCTGTAATTGAAACTATAAAGAGCTTGTATGTGCCTCAGAAAAAAGGCATTGTGCCCACAAACTCCTGTTCATACCAGTTTTTAAAACTGAAAGTTTAAAATGGATTTTATTTTTATTTTTTTGCATAGTTTACAGTCATGTATGTTGTGCACCTTCCATCAAGTGGTAATACACACTGTATGTTCCTCTTTGGGTTGTGCTGTTTGTTTTTTCTTTATTTTCCTTTTCATATTTTGTCAAGGACTTTTTACGTTTCTACAATCATATGAAGAAAAGGTTCTAGAGGGTAAAAAGGGTTCTGCCATGCCGTGATTTGTGTTTCTTTTCCCGCCATCGCTGCATGTGCTCGTCCGTCTCTTTTGTTTCCTGACCAGTTTCCAGAATTGTGCATTTTTGGTGAAGTTGCATTGAAATGTAAAATAAAGAATCATTTCACAGAAATGTACGGTTCACTGTTGAATGGGTTGCATTCTTTTTCTTACTGGTGTGGCCTATTGAGGATATTTCTTTACCTGCATACAATATAATTACACTGCATTAAGTTTATTTACATTAAGGTTTTTTGTTATTTAATGCGTGGATCTGTTTATAATGCAGCCGCATCATTCATCAGTAAAGGTTCCTGTTCTACTATTTGCTCAAGAATGAGTAAAACATCATACAAAACAATGGCGAGTCTTTCTTCACATTCAGATTCAGTGTTGTCCATATCACCAACACTCTGGTGGTTGAATGTGCAATTAAATTGATTGTTTATTTCCAACACTGCATAATTTGGTTTGATGTGAATCAGATGACTTCAGAGAAAGTCCCAAATTCGGATTTCGTTACAGTGGTGGGGATTGTAACCAGAGTGCACAATGTCTGTTATATTTATGTACCAGTTGTGAATTTTTGGGTTTTTATCTGCACTGGTAAAATAGAGATCAATGTTTCTTGGTGTACCGTTTTCCTTCGTTTCACACGATGCGTGTCTCTGTCTGTCATGAATGGATTTTAAAAATATGCTCCAGGTTGAAATCAACTCGAAACCATGGCAAAACAACTTCAAATGCAGATGATAACATATTCCTTACCATTTTGTTCAATGCTCCTCTGTCAGGGAGCTTTTAAAGGCACTAAACCCTTCCTACCACCAACTTTGAACAATTCAGACTAAAAAAATTTATATCAAACCAATTTATGCGTAAACTGAGAGAAATCAAAAGAATGCCCCTTCAACTTTGCCTACATGTGAGTTTGTAAAAACCCTGTTAAACTTCCAAATCCACCAAACATAGAGTATGTAGTTAGAACTCGGTTTCTGACAGCCTTATTAATGCCTTTACCACTTTACCCCTTTGTAAAACCTCAGGATTCAACCACTCGTGTTAGAGGAGCTCTTACCAGCACCCTTACTGACATTCCAAGCCCCCTCGAATGGCTACGTGATCTGGAAATGTAAGAGGACAGCGCCAAGCAGTGGCTGAATTATGAACTGACTCTCCAGCTGCAAGGAAAGGGCAGTAATCTGGGCCCCAACAACAATGGCGGTTCTAGACCAAAATTACCAAGGGGGGGGGCAGTGTGTTTTTTTTAGGGGGGTACATAACACGCTCGTGTTTTGCGTGTGTTCGGGGGTGGGGTGCGTGTTGCGCGTGTGTCAGCGCGCGTTTGTAGCACTTTAAGATTTCCGTCTAGAACACACGTAGCGTTAGCTCCGTTCTTCAAGCCAGCGCATGTCGCGAGAAGAAATATATACTGAAATATTTGGCTGTTCAGGGCAGGGGGGCCATAAGGGGGGCCAGGAGCAATTCTAGGCAGGCCCTGCCACCCCTGTAGAACCGCCTATGCCCACCAAGACCTACAGTTCTTTAGGTTCTACGTGAAGTTGGTCTATTAGCATATACAGTGTGAGAGTGGTGGTAACCAACTGGGTAAAACATTTGTCTGTGAACCCGATGACCACAAAGTTGCAGGTTCACAGACCACCACCACCACTTTCTACCATTGTGTCCTTGAGCAAGACACTTAACCCTCAGTGTCTCCAGCCGGACTGTCCCTGTAGCTAATAACGGTAAGTCACTCTGGAAAAGAGCTTCGGCCAAATACCATAAATGTAAAGTTTAGTGATGTTACAGACGACGGGCTTAACATCTGAGGCCCTTCTTGAAGACACATGAGTTCAGTTATGATCTGACAACATTTGAATGTGTTTCTTTTTGAGGCACATTCGTTTTGAGAAACATGGCAGCAAAAATGGAAATCAGGTCAAAAACTTTGGAAAAATAAAATACAGCTGCATATGACTGTACGTTTGTAAGATTAACATGACCACACTATGTTGGTTATATTATTATTAAAAATGGTATTTATTATTATTAGTCACGTTAATTGGCCATTCCTTGAAGATTCTGGGAATTTTTTTGGCTCTCATTCCACAATTCAGCCCAAATCTACTTAAAAACACTGTATGTTTGTTCTGCCAAGAATGATGGTGGAGCTGTGAAATTATTGTATGCTTTTGACAAGGAGGTCATCAATCTGATGCAGACCAAAAGTTTTCTAAGCATTTTCCCCACTATAATCTGCTCATACACTATGTGGTCTTTGTGGAGGTTTTTTAAAGGACCCATATCATGGAAAACCAACGTTTGTGATGTTAAAGACTTTAATGTAGTATGTAAACAGCTGCAAAGTGGCCCATTTATGAAAAGTAGGCTCCAAAAACAGGCCTTGAAATTCATTTTTTTGTGATGTCACAAAAACCAACACACAGAAGCTATATGGACAAAAGTATTGGGATATCTGGCCAGTACACCAACATATACTTTACTGATGTTGCATTCAAATGCACAGTCTTTAATATGGAGTTTTTTGCAGCTCTAACAGCTTCCTCTTTTCTTGGAGGCTTTCTACAAGACACAGTCAAGCTGGAACAGAAAAGGTTCTTCCCCAAACTGGTTCCACAAAGTTGGAAGCAAGCTGTTGACCAAAATGTCTTGGTCTTGGTTAGGACTGGCTTGGTTTAGATTGTCCTTCAATGGCAGTATCGAGCCCAAACCCTGAAAAACAGGTGTGTCCCAATATTTTTGTCCATATAGTGTAACTCTTTCAGGCTGCAGCAGTTTAGCCACGCCCAGTCCTGCTGAAGATAGCCAATCAGAACAGCGCTCCTTACCATATTCACCTTAAAAGGGGTGGTTTTCAAAACACGGTTTCTTTCTGAAGGATGTTAAAAAGTTTGTGTAAAAATTAATCCCAACTGTTCGTGCTAAACAAACCCACATTTATACCATAAAGTGAGCAGAGTAAAAAGTAAAACACCAGAAATGTAGGATATGGGCCCTTTAATGTGAAATGGTTTTAAGCCATTAGAGTAATGGTTTAAAAGCCACAGTAGCTGCAGTCAGACAGGTGTAAGCAGGTAGTCGCTATTTCACTGTATGTGACCATCAAGACAATTAGGAATCAGTTACAAACTGTAAGCATAGTAACAAAATTTTGACTGAAATGCAAAACTGCATTTAGCTGTATGTTCGTATCCCCCGTGAAGGAGGCCTTGATGCAAATAAATTAGGATTTTGTTTTTGTTTTTGTTTTGTTTTTTTAGGCACGCTGGTGAAAGAGTGATTATGCATGTATACACCACACATTTGGGACCAAACACAAACTTGAGAGACAGTGAATGCGTACAAATATAGCTATAATTTACATTACATAGATTTTTGTTTTTATCAATAAATCATCTTTTAAATATGGTTCATTGCACTTGTTAAAAAATTAATATGATTTTTAAAGGCAATAATGTGAATCTTTTTTAAAAAGGTGTAAAATGTACTGTACCGTATGCCTGATTTAGAATAGTAAAAATAATATCTGTAATATACATACATGTAAAAGACCCTCACGAATACACATACAGTAATGTATTTGTAATGTGTGTGTGTGTGTGTGTGTGTGTATATATATATAACAGTCATACTCATGAAGGCACATGGCACATGTGCACACACACAGTACAGACATGTTGTTGAAGTTTAGAAAAGGTGTATATATACACACACACACACACACACACAAATATATATGTATGTATGTAATTATGCATGTATATACATATATATGTATAAACTGTGTGTGTGTGTATATGTGTGTGTATGTGTGTGTGTATGTGTGTGTGTGTTATATACATTAGATTTATAAAATAAATAAATACAGGAGGAAAATGCTCTTGGTAAGCGGTTCATGGATTCCTTCATAGCAGTATTTGGCACAGTCTTTGACTCACCATATGATAGTATTGGCCGACAAAGAAACAAACAAGAAATGGTCCATTTGAGTTCGTGGTCCTCCACTATTCCAGGATTCCTCCCAACACCTTAAAGGGGACAGGCGAGGAACAGGTTCAGGGCCTTGTGATGGAAGGGGAGGGTGTCCAAACTCCAAACTCTTTGGTCTGGCGGACAGGCACGCGGTGGGGTTTACTTGGAAATGAACCGGCTGTCCCACTCTGTTACGGGGCTGGGAAAACCCAGCACGCTGCAGCTAGCTCTGAGTTCGACTGTGACGGGGGCGGCGGGGGGGATGGCCTGGGAGGGTTGCGAGAAGAAAAAAAACCAACAACGAGTGCCTTCTTTTCTCGCCCCCCAATAACCTCGTTCCCGACCACCCCGGTGGGGGCTAGACGGCGCCCTCGTTGTGCACCGTCGTGTGGTTTGCCTTCTTGTGAGCCACACAGTTCTGCGTCTGGTTCAGCAGGATGGCCGTTTCGTCGGCCACGCCGTCGTGGAGCTCGGTGAGAGTCAGTTCGATTTTGGTGTACTCGCTGTCTGACGACTGCGGCGTTTTGTCCATGCGCGACGCCATCAGGCCATTCTGGTACTGCTGACGGGTCACCTAGGGAGCACAGACAGAGACGTCCGTCAGCTGACATAGGACACGCTTACACACACAGTTTAAATATTCTTATATTCAAATATAGATTAATATATTCTAGGGCTGTAACGATATACGATACAAAACCGAAATCGCGACACTCACGTCCAAGAACCCGCGTCGATGTTTGAGGAGGGGGATCTCGACACAGACAAACCCCTTCCAACTCCCGTATACAGTTCCCGCCCAGAAACATACGTTTTCCGCTGTAATAGGAGGGTTTTCACATCAATTTATTTTCTTTAACCAATAGCTGAGGGTCTAAGGGTTTCAAAGAGCCCTCCCATAAGTTTACAAACATACAGAGCACGGACGGACCCTTTGTTTGCTGAATTGATTCGCTGTGAATAAATGTAAGTTATGACACTGGGCTTAAAATTGTCTATAAGCTGGCTGGATTGTGACAAAACTGTGCTGGAGTCTCTGTGTAATAGTTGTTATTGTGTTTTGAGCGAGTTTTGCGGCTGCGGGCAGCTTGGCGGAGTTTCTTTTGTTTGAACGGAGTGGTGAACCGAGACAGACGAGTCGACTCCTCCAACTCCACTTCTCGTGCCGTTCGCCAAAGCCTTGTCCTCAGTATGAACGGAAAGGAAGCGTTATTTAAGTGAATATTGGTTTATAATTTTGTGGTAAAGATAAGATAACTCCAAATGGCGCCTCAGAACTTTTCCTCTCGAACCGAATCGTGAGTCAAAAATCGTGAAACTAACCGAATTGTGGGTTTGGTGTATAGTTACAGCCCTAATATATTCATATACAAAGTCCACTTTGATACTTTGGTAGCAGTGGCCCTTCAAGCACTGCTGCTTTTCGAACATGAGCGATACAGCTCTGTACCAGAAGCGCAAAAAAAGGCAAATCTCCATCGCATGGCAAAACAACCCCTTATATGAACGTTTCCACCGTTATTGTGTGAAGTGTCAAGCATGATGCTTAGCTTTGTTTGTGTTCCTGTGTCACGTAGAACCAAAGTTATTTTAATGTAAAAAAAAACATGTAATAAAAATAACGGCTACTGGCATCTCATGCAAATTCCTATAAAGAACAAACAGAAATAACACCAGGAGAACTTTCAGGAAAGTCCCTGCCCACAAGTTGTTGGGGAAAACCCGCAGAGGGAGGGGGTCCGGAGAGCGGCCGTGCAGCATCACGCCAAGAGAAATAGCAGCGAACACCAAGAGTGTAGGAGAACAAACACCGGTTTTAGAGTTTTATGAGTTAAACACTCTTATTTAATTACAGCTTGTATTCATGGCCACAGTGAATTTGTTCATTAAATATAATTCCAGTAAATATAATTTAACAAGCAAAACACATCACTAGTGTCAGGTAATGTCAGACAATGTTTGTGGGAGACCTACAGATAAATCAACGAGTACTAAACTAACAAAAACCTACCACTGCACAATAACAAGAATTCATGAGCAATTTAAATGTCAGCAAGAGACTGTGCGATGGGGAATAGAGAAACTGCATTCCTCCAAATCATCATCTGTGCTAATATTTTGAAATTTGAAATCAAATTGAAATCCCGTGGTTTTACAATTAAACTATAGGTGTATTCTGCATTCACGCTAAGAAAACTGAGTTACTGAAAGAAACAAATACATTGTGATGTTTATCCATCGTAGATGCACAGACTCCACAAGAACTCGAAATATGGTGTGTATTGTCTGGCACCGAGATGCTGGCAGCAGATCCATCATGTCTTATGTCTTAAGAGGGGGGTTCTTGGTCTGCAACAATGTTTAGCTAGGTTACACATGTCAAATTGTCATCCACATGAATGCCTGGATGAAGTGTTTCCCAGCAGATCCTTTCACAGCGTATCACACTCCCTTATGCATCTATTGTTCAGTCTGAAAAGCCACTAACGCCAAAGTAATTTTTCAAAATTAGTTTGAGGGCAAGTTTATTTTAATACTAATAATGGCAACAAGAATGAATCCACCAGTCATTTTATCCTGCCTCCTCTTACCACAAAACTGTCCACTAAACGGCATCCCATCGACAAAGTACCACACTCCACTGACAAGCCCCGCTTCATCATGACCACCATAAACATCTGGTCTGTAATCTCTGGTCATATTCTGACTGCTAGACATCTGCACCTACAAGTCAATATCTCCCTGGAAAGCTTTACTCCAACCCATTGTCCCTTTTTTCTGCCAGAACCTACTTAGTAACATGGTTAGTAATTCTGCTACACATGTTCAGGACTCCTGGAGCATTCAAATCAGTACCTAGACCTAAGAACCTCAAACTATACATTTTTTGTGGGGTTTTTTTTTTGCATCTGAAACACAGAACATTCTAAATTGGCAGAAGAAAAGGTACAACTATGGAAAAGCTCAAGAATGTGGCCAAGCTTCTTTTTAATCAGACCTTTAAGCCTGGGGTATTCAGTTCTGGTCCGGGGGGGTTAGTGTCCAGCACAGTTTGATGATTTTGTTGCTCTAACACATTTGATTCAATTCATTTACAATTGCCAGGTTTTAATATGGGTCTTGAACACTGCCAGGACCAAAACTAAACATGCCTGGGCTAAAAACTGGTCTCTCAACAAGCCTAAAATCCATTCACAGCATTTTGCTGACGCTTCAATTCAAAGCGACTTCCAGTACCTAACAACAGGGGGCAGTCTTCCTGGAGCAACTTTGGGTTTTGGTCTTGCTCATGAAACCAGTGGTGGTTTGTTGAAGGTATGATTCAAAACTGTTATCCTCTTGATCCAAAGGAAAGTACCATACCCACTAGGCCACCACCACCAAAATTTACAATAACCTCCCGTGACTTTTGGGTTTTGGTACACTCAGGAAAAATGAATCATGGCATAGTTTATTTTTAGGTATTTGCATCCGTTTGATTTCATTTAAATAATGACATTTTTTAATTGTATTTATTCAAATTCCTTAAAATCAGCATGCATCTGTTAATTGTGAAAACAAATACATTTAATTAGTTAAAACATACATGAGCTTTGGATCAAGCAAGACTAATTTAGTTCACATGTATGAGATTGTTTACATCAGGTTTGTGTAAAGATATATTAATCTGCCATTGTTTATTCAAATCACATCGGGTTTATTGGTATTATTACATTAATCTAATTTTTTATTGTTTTATTTATATGCAGCACATAAAGTTTATTGGCCTGTTTCTGTTTAAGTCATTCAAATTTTTTATGCAATTGAAATACAGAAATCCTTGGAATTGGGCCAACTATTTAAAGCTACTTGACACTTTATATCCAGTTCCAAAGACATTGATTTGCCATGTGACTTCCCACACCAGAGTTCGTGCAGGTCTTACACGTGTTAAAATAATACTGTGCGTAATTTTAAGACACTAGAACTGAAACATGCTTTAGCAGCTGAGATCGCATGCATATATGCACATTCACCTTGACATATAGCAGGTCTGTGATCGCTCTGACTGTGTAGTCTGGCACGTAGATCTGCATGAAGGAGTTGAGCTGGTTGTTGCTGCTGCCCAATGGGGGGTTAATGACTTCATTGCGGTCGCTCCGGTTCAGAGAGTCCGAGTGGTTCAGTCCGTACGGCCGGGGTGGAGACTTGTTCTCTGCGCAACACACATGTCACACACACAAAAAAAATGCAGCTCAGTAAAAGGTCATTTCAAGTGAATTCAATAGAAGAATGATGAAATGAATGAGAGTTTTCAACTTTGGGTTAAATTTCCAGGATTCCTGATTTACTACATCCTTAAAATTTTATATTTATGCCAAATGTACAGCAGAAAGTAAGATGCAAGGCTAATGCCTTTATACTGATACTATATTACACTTTTCTGCTTCCCCGCAGACAAAGAAAGCCTTAGCCACTGCAAGTAAACGTTAAAAGAGAAAGTTATAACACTCGAGTACAGGTGAGTGTAAAAGCAGCAGCTGGAGAAAGAATGATAAAAAGCAACCCTCAGAAAGAAGACTAGCTATTTTAATTAAACACAGCTTATGTTTTCCACTCCTTAAAGGGGGCCAGCACACACACACAAACACACACACACACAAATTTTCTGTGCCTCGCTCTCTCTCACATTCTGCCTCTCTGTTTAACACACACACACACACACACACACACACACGCTCAATCACGGGTAGTGTTAATGCCACAATTTGGTCGGAATGTATGTAATCCGCGTTTGGATGTCTGAGTGCCGGCGCAAGGAGCCCCTGCGTCGCTCGCCCAGGAATGAGGGGCCCTGTTCACACACATGAGGTGCATGAGGTCAGTGTGTGTGCATGGGGTCAGTGTGTGTATGTACATGTTTCATTTTCATAAATTTTTGAGACAATGTTGTACCGACACTGCAGGAAAAGCAGAGAAAAGTTAACTTGACTTTATAAAGTAACCTTAATAAAGCTCCATGTGTCATTGTTTAAACCGAAAGGGCAATGTGTGAGTGTGTGTGTGTGTTTGTGTGTGTGTAGGAGGCCTGGTATGGAGGCCATGGTTATTTTTCCAAGACTGACAATATCAGCGGGAGGGATACTATGAATTTACTGTAGTATGTGAACTCGGAAAGAGGCGAAGGAAACAGGCCGATTCTCACTTTGCTGTTATTAAAGAGTGAAAAAAGGTTGGTTTGTTCAGAAATGACAAAACATCCAATATATTTGTCCATTTACATGTACGATGTGGCATTTAAGGCCGACACAGAGGGCAGAGTTACTTGACCAGTTCGTTCATAATAAGCACATATCCTGCTTCTCACTATGGTCATTCTGGATGTACTTAGTCTTCATATGTAGTTCATATGCAAGCAAGTACAAGCACGGTAAGCAAAGACGAGCATTCTTGGCCATTCTCAGACAGTCTCGCAAATATCTCAATGCCATGCAACCACAATACCAGCCAGTACTCTAATAAAACCACCCACAGAGACACAGGCTGAGCAAATGCTGAGATATTACAGTACCTGGAGATATTCAAGTGACTACAGAGACAGGAAGAGAGAGAGATGAGGACGAAAACAAGAGAGGAGGAATAGGAATCGTCAAAAATAACAGAAAAAATGTCATCACAAAGCTAAAACATGTCATCACAAGGCTGAATTCGAACTGAGCCATCGTTTGAAATAGGCCTATTTCTTTATTGTCCAGGTATAAAAGCATGTAAAACATATCGAGGACTTTGAATCATAGGATACATTTTCTACATAAATAACTTCATTCATTCTTTAGTCTGTCTGTGATCAGAAACTTTCATTTTTAACATAAAAACTGCATTCATATTGAAATCAAAATGATTTTGGCTAGAGACAGGCATCTCCTCAAGAGTTAATTTAATATGCTGAACTACTTTTTGCCCGAATTCTTCCGTACGTGCCTCTGCTTCCCGGGCCTCGATGACTGGGATCTTACTCAGGAGTGCTTAATGATCATTTCTTTAAAAACGGTCCCACTTTATAGTGCAGTGCCTCTCTTCAACCAGCAGAGGTCGCATAACCGCTGCCACATATTTCCCGTGGCCGTGTTGTTTTTTTTCCCCCTCCGTCTTTCTTTTTTGTGAATGAAAACACTGGTGGCAATGTTGTCTCCAATCCCAGTTAGGCCTTCAAAAGTCCTCTGATAGCAAGAACAAGACACTCCAGAGACTTCCACCACTCCAGACACCCAAAAATCACAGCTTTAGGACACACACGTCACACAAAAAAAAAATAAAACAAACAAAGCGAGGCCCAGCTGCACCAAGTGGCGGGACCATGAGGGGACAGTGAACTGACGTTTACCTGGAGAAATGGTGAGGGCCATCATTCCGTACGATGAAAACGCACCAGCTTCAAACTTCATCCCATCCTTCCCTGCCTCCACCTCCACTTTTCCCTGAGAACGCAGAGAAAGTCAAATAAATAAACACCGCTTTTCAATCTAAAATCAAAATAAACACCCCAACCAGGATAACTTACAGTACAAAAATGAACTAAATGTGTCTATTTACCACTGAGGCACCTTCCTAGCAATAGGCTAAATGTGACTACTACTGCCTTCACATGACCTACATTAATAAACAAGCAGTTACGATTTTACAGTCTTGTTACAGGTCCTGAGCCGATTCCGATCCAGCATATTCTGCTGATTTGAGTCCCACAACAGTGGGTGAATCTCATATGTAAACATAGGAAGAAACTGTCATTGCTCAGAGTGTTGCAATTTAATCCCATTGTGTGTGACTGCTGTTCGGTAACTTGCAAAACAAAGTAGAGTCCAAAACAAACCCTTGAGCAGCACTCTGACCTACACTTCCCGCACCGAAATGTGTGTCACCCACTAAGACCTCCTTCCCGCTCCGCGAGTTCAACCTCCACACTCGGGCCACGTCTAATACTTGAGAAAATCCCAGCTTGTTTACGGCTAGTGGTGCTTGATCCCCTCGCTTTCCGTGCCTTACACCACCGAGGACCGCTGAACAGACGGCCCGAGCCGGGGGGACCCGCGAGCCACCGACCTGCAGGATGAGTACGAAGTAGTCCGCGGGCTTGTTGCGGACGTAGAGGTAATGTTCCGGGCCCTTCCGGTTCCTCTCGTTGATCTTCAGCTCTTGGACGACGTTGGGGTGCTTCAGCAGCCTCAGGAGGATCTTCTCAGACATCTGAGCCGGGCAAAATGGTTCCACATCTGTGGAAGCATGACGGACACAATGCATCTTTACCTCAATATCTAACAGCTGGAGAGTGGATCTGATGGTGGTCTTTGCTAGGTAGTGGTGTGCAACATCACATAAAAAATTTGTGAGTACACTATATATACTGATGGCTACATTTTCGCTAATCGCATTTTGTTTTTTTTGCAATAATTACTAAAGATGCACCTACAAGCACTCACATAAATTAATCTCTGTGTGAACAGTGATCGTCAGTGCAAAGATTAACAATGTGCACAAATGCTTTTCTCCCTTTTCAGTACGAATGTCAATATCACAAAGGTTTAGCCAGAGAAACACCACTAAATCTACATTCTACTGTAACCAAGTGCAGCAGAATCACTGTTGATTTCATTTTATTTATTAATCTTTTTTGTAAAGGGCTTGGGACAGTCCATTTGTAAAACAGTTCATTAAAATATTCTAAATCTGTTCATGACAACTGTGTCAGTCTTTATCAGTCTTTAACTGCCTGAACACCTATATCAGTCCCTTTAAACAGGTTAGACACAATGGAAAATGCTAATATTTGAAGATGAAAAAATGTAACAGGTGAGAGAAAAGAGGAAAAAAGCATAATTTGTTAAGTTGAGTTCAAATTATAGCTCACAAAATTGGTCATCACAATGTTCAATACTGCATGTCGCAAGTTAAAATTCTTTGTAAATATGGTAGTATGTAGAGTAGAGGTGTCGTTTTATCACTGGCTTAGCAGTGTTTACAGTATCTGTGTCACCTGGCAGCTGGTCCCTCCTTGACCAGCGTCCCTTAATAGCATTGGGCTGGTCTTAAGCTATGATTAGCATTTAGTGAAGTCAAATCCTGACGCAATGTTTTGAGGAATTTCACAAAAAAGGCCAATCGTCTACCAAAATAAGGGAAAATTATCCCACAGGTGCCATTTCTCAGCCACTGAACTGATTAGTACAAGACTGTAAAATGTTTAGAAATGTTCAAATCTTTCTGAATAAATGACACTAGGAATGATTTAATACAATTATTACCCAGAACACCTCATGTTTGAAAGGTGGTGATCAGATCTCATTCAGATGTATAAGGTATCAAGGATTTTTTTTACAGAAAATTATAGTTATAATATAGTCCAATTATAGTTAATAAGGCCAAATAAAGTTAATTAAAGATGATTATAGTTAACTAGTTAGTGATTTAACAACTTCTTGAGTGTTCCGTTTACAATATTTGTAGGTCATTACTGTATGAAATACCATCAGTAATTGATGTGACATGTGATTCCCAAACTTTTGAGTGCTTGTCTATGTTAGCAGAGCACATAAATGGGCCGTCCTACATGCTAGTTAATGGTACAAAGTCACTATTTGAGAGCTGACGGGACCTTAAACGTCAAAAAGTAATGTGATCAAAACGTTAAACAGTTCAGATGTCGTAAAAATACACATAATATTAGCTTTTTCTGTTTTGTGTTTGATCCTGAGTGGCCCTCGTTTACAGGCCTGTAGGTGCTAGGAGCAGCTGCCTCAACCCAAAACAGGATCTTAGCTCTCTTAGCGAGAGGACGAAACTGGTCTCGGGTCAGAGAGAACTCGTGTCAGGCGAAGTCACAAAGCACACTGGGAGAAATCGAGCAGCACACTTGCCTGTCGCTAGGAAACGCAGAGTAGCCAGTAGAAGCTGAGGTGATATTTTAACCTTCATTTCATTGTCTGTGGGCTTGAAGGCCGAGAAATCCTGCTTCCTCTCCCGATGGGTGATTTTCTTTTTTGTTTTGTTGTCAGCTAACGGAGGAGGTCGGGGCGAGAGGAAAGAAGGGGGAAGGTTTTTAGTGAAATTCCTGGATAAAGAAAGGTTATGAACAAAACATCCTGATCTTGGCCTGGACTTTCAAAGACGAGAAACTTAAGTACAGACCGTAGTTACAGCTGACTTCGCCATCCAGAACTATTAGGTACAGCATTTTTACATGCACTGTTCTACTAGTGGTCAATATGAGGTCTTAACTGTAGCAAACTCTGGAGAACTGAAAGAATGTATAACTTTCTACGCAGAAACGACATTAATAATATTCATAAATAACACATCACATCCCTCTATCCATCCATGAATCATCAACAAGACCTGCTTACTGTATAAATCTGTCTCGTCCAGGATTTCAGACTTGATTATTTCCTCTATGACGTCCTCCAGGGTGACGATTCCAAGCACCTCATAAAATGGATCGCCTTCCCCTTCATTGTTGACTCTCTGAACTATTGCCAAGTGGGATTTACCTGAGGAGAGACACAGCGGATTATTTTTTTGTCATGATGACTTTGGATTAGAGTACAAGATGTTGTTTTATTCAACATCTGTTTCTCCTTGACAAAAACATACTGTGGCATGTCCATGGCAATACTTTTTTTTTTTTTTAACACCTGCATTAAATGTGTTACTCACAGTAAAAATGCATTCTTTGGATACAGGATAAAGTTTGGTATTAACTGAATTACTGAAACTACAGTATAAGTGTATTTGTCTGTAATAAACACCAGTGAATTCTACTGTAACATACTGCAGTAAAATGACTGTTGATTTCATTTTAGTTTTTGTTTTTTGTAAAGGCTTTGGGACAGTCTATCTGTAAAACAGCTCATTAAAATATTCGAAATCTGTTCAGGAAATCTGTGTCATTGCTTATCAAAAACAACTGCCTGAACATTCACTCGAGTTCCTTTTTACAGTTTAGATACAATGGAAAATGAAACAGGTGAGTCGTAAACTTCTCACAAATAACCTCACACATTTAAAATAAGAAAAATCTTCTTTTTAATAGTTGCCTGTTTTTGCATCGAATTGACTAAATTTGCCTAGCTAATTGTGACTTTCCATTTAAATTGGGGAGTAGGAATTTCCAGGTTCACAGGTCACTAGGGCTGGTACAAATGCCATTTTTTGAGCTTCGAGTATTCGGTAGTGAAAAACATCGAATACTTGAGGGTTCGGTTGGAGGGGGCTGGATGTTTTCTTATCTTGTATTCGCCATCTTGGATTCAGAATAGGCATGGGCCGGTATAAGATTCTGACGGTATGGTAACCTTGGATAAAAATATCACGGTTTCACGGTATTGTAATTACTGCTCTACAAT
>JBBMFX010000080.1:17314149-17330354 GCA_037832545.1 Rhabdalestes septentrionalis | reverse complement strand
ACTATAGTCTTTGCTATAGTCTGCTTCTGAGATGTATTTTTGGGTATGATGGGGACCAACTCGGCACCAGTCTTGTTCAGGCCTTTTTTGTGTCCCAACTCCTGGGTCATTGGTTAACATCCTCAGATTGCCAGCGATCATCGGTCTGTAGGGTTTGTGTTGTGGCGTGAACGAGATCTTTCTAAACCAGTGCGACGGTTGTCTGCTCAGGGAACAAGAGGGGTAGGGGTAGGGAAGACAAAAAAGAACTGTTAGATACTCATCACAAAGAGCAACAACAATAAGCATTGAGGCACAACACAAAAAGTAAAGAGAGGGAAAGGAGACCAAGAAAGCAAAGAGGGGGGAGGGACGGATAAACCGAGAGGAGGGCTAGAAACATAAGAGAACAACAGGGCAAGGGTGAAAAAAGCAAGTGATAAAGATGAGAAAAGGGAGCAATTAAGAAACAGAAAATGGTCTGGATTGGGTCTACATATATCTGGTGTCACAGTAACTCTGTTATAAAGTTATCCAGCCCCATGCTTGAGAGCTCCTTCACCTACCTCATAACATAGCCAAGATAGCACATACCTAATGAATGTACATACACAGCCTTGAGTAATGAAGGTACATGGCAATAATGCACATAAAGCAACTGCACACACTCATTTCAAGTGCTCATTGAAGGTTTAGGGATGTGGGGAGAGGATACACAAGACAGAGCATGCCAGGATTGAAAGAAAAAATGCCATGCTTTCTAAATCGCTAATGCTGAGACTTTGTATAAACAAAATCATAAAATTTGGAATTTTTCTATATAAATTTATAAATTTATAACTGGTTAGTACCACTGTATTCGGAGGTAGGAGGAAAATGCTATTTATTTCTCCTTGCTGCTGCTGGGGCGTCTCTAGTTTTCTCGTGTTTTACGTTTTGTCTCTAAAGCCGTGTATTTTGGATAAAATTTATTTATTTCTGTATTTACATCCTTATAACAAAGAAAAGAAAATGCACATGTATGAATTACTGTAGGATAAAAGATTCTGATCCATGCAAAGAAATGATCACAAGATTCGAGATTTTGAAAAATGCCAGAAAGAAACTGAATCGAACATGAGAGCCTTTGTCTGAAGAGGAAAGGCAGATGTCCAGGAAGGATTAGTGCCCCCCCACCATCCCCCTTTCACAGTGGAGCCTTTGTACAAGTAACCAATGAACCGCAGTTCAAGATACCCAGACACACACACACACACACACACACACACACACACACACACACACCCCAAATACTGCATTCCTAAGACATTTCGGCACACACATGGGCTGAATCTTTAAATGAGGAGAGAAAAGATGCATTTGCAAGTTTGTGTGTACTTGTATCATTGTTTGATTAGTCATCATGTGTATCATGTGTGTTAAGTTCTCTCATGTAATTAACAAATATTAATTGTATTTGTCTGACCAGATAATAGAAAATAATAACCCTTTTCCAACTCCCTTTTCCTTCATGATAATATTATCATGTTTGGTCTTTAATCAGTCAGTCATGATGGTAATAATTATGATATTCATGTCACTTAATAACATAGCCTTAATGTGGTACATGCAATATTCTGGCCATGTGGTCTGAACAACAAAGAGATTCCCTGGAACTTCCCTGGATTTGGCTTAAAATCTTAAGGATTTATAACTAGTGATTACTAAAGAGAGAAATTATAATAATCATGGTTCATGCAGTTTGAAGTTTGTTTGTTTTTTTATGAATGATTAGACTGTGTATTGAAATTAAGCCATAGATGAGTGAATTCTATTAATAAGCATGCCATATTTGGTATTTTTGTAATGCTCTGATTACAGTCTTATGCTACATGTTTCAATACCAAGTAATGAAATGTACAAAAGTTGTGATTCTATCAACAAGACATTTTTCTATCAACAAGACATTTACATTTTCCTTAATTTTAAAGTGGATTCTCCCTTCCAGCCTGAGGGCCCAAGGGAGCGGGCTGCCCCTTGTGACTGGTCTGGCTGCTTGTGACTTGCTAACAGTTGAGGAGGATGAGGACTGGGGCCCTATGCTTAAAAGTATATAAGAAGCCGAACAGCAAACCACTTTGTGCAGTCTGCCAATGGGACCGGACGTGCCACTGCTTTATCTCCTCTGAGCTGAAACAAGCAAGCCACTCTGCTTCCACGAATATTTAACTCCTCAAGATTCCTCTTCATCAACTTCAGAAGAATAACTTCAAACTTCTGCAACTCCTCTGATTCCCCCTGATCACGGCTGACCTTAACCCTCCTGAGACCCCCAAATTAGTGAATAAGTAAAATGCTTCTTCCTTTTGATAAATTTGGTGCAAAGGTCAATCATATGTGTACTTCTGATTACTAAGTTGTACTGGATTTATGAAGCCGCTGTTTATTATTTTAGTAAACATTTCGATATAACTACCCAATCCATTACTACTCACATTTATTTTATTCTGTGTTTGTATGTTTTGTGTTTGCCTAGCATAGTAAATAAAGGTTGTCTTATCATAACCAGTGATTAAGTTTCTTATTCAAATAAGGTTTAGTCACTTCTTACCTATGCTCATTAGAATAAAAATAATTAGCTAATACCTTTTTTCATGTAACCTCTTTTCTAAAAGCAAAGCTCTTTTTAACAGTGCAATAACAATAGTTTTAAAGGGTTCATTACTGTTCTCCTGCTAACAAATAATTGACTATTTATTAATCAATTGATAAAAATAAGTGTGAATCTGCCTTAACTGATTGTGGTGGAGAAAATATAAATTGAACTAAATGTATATCCCTACTTTTGAATTGGTTAATATTACATTCTAGCACTGTGGGAGTTCAGTAAGAATACAAGGTAGTGAGTTTAAAATGAAATTTAAATGTTTTGGGAACATATTTGAGGGCATATTTAGGGTTTACACTATAAAAATAATAAACCATATCACAACAACGCATTTTTTCACTATATGCAGATGATCTTCGAACATAACCTGCATGAAAAGCGGGGGTTACTGTATAAATGGTACATTCATTCACTCTTAAAGAATTAATACATTATATTTTCTTAATAATGTAGCACTAAAATGCATGGGAAGATCTTATCAGTGGTACAATTAGTGGGCATCATTTGATTCGGATCATGCCAAGGACTAATATGCAACAACAATTTTGAAAACTGTTGCTGAGAGGCAAAATGCACTTGTTATAGTGCCACCTATTGGCACAATGCCATGGCTCGTGGTTTCTGTGTAGCTGTTGGAATACCGCATGTACCAGCCAACTTGCACGGCTGTGCACCTTACAGTTTATGCTCTCCAATGCATTTTGAGGCAAAACGAAACTGAATGTAAAATATGACTCAAAACAATAGGGATCATAAGCACTGCATGCATGAATACTTGTGTGTGTGGGCATGAGTGTGTGTGTTCTAAATATTCTAAAGTGATATCAAAGAGAAGAGGGAAGAATGGATCCCCTGGTCGCACACCACACTGCAGGAATCACGTTTAGCAGAGTTAGTGAGAACTGATGATACAAGCTGCATATATATTATCATGAACCAAACAATAAAATTCTTCCCAAATCCAAATTGCTTTAATGTCTGAGTTTGCATTGAATTTGATCAAATGCATTCTGCGTGTCTAAAGATAAAACAGCAACATGTGAGTAGTATATAAAACAATCAGAAGGAGATGAACATTACTGAATGAAAATCTGCTCAGGATAAATCCAGTCTGACCTGGATTCACATTTTGCAATTTGGTTTCCCAATTTTGTGGCCAAGACTTTGCTTATAATTTTTTTTAATTATAAATTAAAAGCGCAATAGAACTGGATCAGTCTCTTCTCTGCCTTTCTTTAACAGCAGACAACCATTAGCTTCATAATGAGGGAGTTCCCCAATATCCTCTGAATCATTCAATAATAGTAACCTGAGTGGGACTATTCTATGATAGAATGTCTTGTAAAATTTTCACCCAAATCCATCTGGACTGGGTGTCTTACCAGAGGAAGGGGCTAGAATCACGTCTCTTAACTTGATCTCAGAAAAGGGAGTGTCAAATGTATTCCTGGAGGCAACATCCAATTTTGGAATGCATAATTTGGTGAAATAAATTACGATAATCTGCCTCTGAAGCAGTCATTTTACTTGAACACAGTTCCTTGTAGAAAGCTTTAAACTCATTATTAGGGTGCCAGTCAAAATTGAACTACAGAATTTCTTATGTGGTACCCTCTCAATTGGTTATGTCCTATGTGTGAGTGTCTCTTGCCAGAATATTAGGGGATTTACGGCTCAGGAATATGAGGTGATGTCAGGGGTAATTTATGCACTTGAACTTTGGTGTGGGATTCGAAAGTGTCACTGCCTGTGAACCTGTCTCATCTGTGCTTGCAGGTTTAACTTCAGGAACCAATGCAGCCAAAGAAAACTCCACAAGGGGGGTTACCAGTTTATTTTGTGTTTATACTTTGAGGAAAGCCTCTGACTTAGTTTAAGCACCAGTTTTGTCATTAAAGAAGAGGGGACCCGGCAGCCTGCAGAAGTTCTTTGGTAATATGCAATTTATATTTCGCCACATATCCTGAAATCACAGAATCTCAAAATTAGTTTTTGATGCAGTGCCTGACTGGGAGAGCATTAGACTGGGAAACTGCTGTATGGGTGACAATGGGAGATGGGGCTCTCCATCACCAAGACTTGAGAAGCAAATTCAAGGTGGCTTTCGACTTTTCAGACCATGGTCAATCCAACAGTGCCTGTCTTCTACTGCTGAGACATGAAAGTGACTCAGTGGTCGATTATTCGGTGAACATCCAGATCTTAGATGCAGAAAGTGAGTGGAATGAGCCAGGCTTGGTGCCGGTGTTTCATAAAGGATCATTGTGGGAGGCATAGAGTAGACACTGTGTTGGGTAATATGTACATAAGGTGAGAGCATCTATAAGGTGCAGGCAGTGACAGTTTGTCCAGAACCCACTACATTAAGGAGGCTCAAGGTTTCACCAATTTTTATCACAGGTTTATAAACGGGTTCAGTACTGTGGCAGCACTGCTGACAAGCCTGCTTAAAGGGAAGCTGAAGCAAATTTGGATGATGCCCAGAGCTAAAGCGGCATTTGAAACATTCAAGTAGTGGTTTACTACTGTTCCGGTGTTGAGGAACCCGGACCCTACAAAACTGTTATTGGCCAGAACCCACTACATTTAAGGAGCTGCAAAGGCTCAAGGGTTCACCAATTTTTATCGCAGGTTTATAAACGGGTTCAGTACTGGGAAACTGAAGCAAATTTGGATGATGCCCAGAGCTGAAGCGGCGTTTGAAACTTTCAAGTAGTGGTTTACTACTGCTCCGGTGTTGAGAAACCCGGACCCTACAAAACTGTTTATCATGAAGTTCGACATCTCTGAAGTAGATTTGGGAGCAGTATTGTTGCAGTACTCAGACACTCCATGTAAAATCCACCACTGTGCATTCTACTCAAAGAAGCTGACTGACGCAGAGCAAAACTATGAAATTGCCAAATGTCCACTGCTGGTGGTCAAAGTGATTCTAGAGGACTGGCATCACTGGTTGGACGGGTGCCAACACCCATTTGCTGTATTCCCTGACCACAGGAAGCTAGATCATATTCAACAGGCAAAGTGTCTATGCTCCAGACAAGTTAGATTGGCCTTATTCTTGACTAGATTTATATTGTGCTCACATATCTCGCTGGCTCTAAAATTGCAAAGGCCGGATGCTCTGCCATGCCTCTTTCCAATGATAGGGGTGCCAAAATCACCGGAGCCTTTTTTCCCCTCTTCTCTGATTCTATAACCTATTACAGGCAGATGTAGAAAAGCCTGTTCTGTCCTGCTTTGTTTGCACCATGTCCAAGACCACCCATAGTTTGACTTCGGGAAAATTAATACCCCTACTGTTTCCATAGTGGTCCCACATAGAGATGGATTTTGTAACGAACCTCCCAGTATTGAAAGGGTATACAGTCATTTTGGTGGTGCTGAATCAGTTCTCAAAGGAGTTTTTGTTCCCCACCCACTGCCTTAGAAGTAGCTGAGGCTCTGTTTTATGCCGTGTTCATGCCCAATGGCATCCTGGAGGACATCTAATCAGATCGTGGTCCCCCATTTATTTCTAGAGTGTGGGCTGCATTCTTTAAATGTTAGGAGCCACAGTTAGACTCACATAAGGGTACCACCCTGACGGCCAAGCGGGACGTGTGTTCCAAGAATGGGATATATTGCTCTTGGCTTATTGCCATTTGCAACAGCAAGTTATTCGGTTGGGAACAGTATGCTCAGAACTTGTTACATCACTTCGCTACCAGTTTAATGCCCTTTGAGTCAGGTTTGCCCCTAACCCCTCCCTGAAAGCCAGTTCTAGGGAGGAGGATACGGTGACATCTGTACTCCCTCAGTCATGCCCCCAACAGTGTCTCTCGCCAGAATATCAGGGGCTTTTTGAACTTACACAATATATGTATAAATCACTCTTCACAAGCTAATCTGCTAACATGAGCATAAACAGATAATGCTACATGCTACATATTATTCACAGTAGAAGTTACAGCCTCAGATTTAGTAACTAATCTGCTATTTATGAACAAACACTTCCAGTACAAACCAACATGTCTTAAAGTGCTAGAAGGCCTACTTACATTGCTCATTTTACGCACACATGCATGGACCAACACAAAACGGCTCTTAACAGTTCTCTGGAGAGGAGAGGACAGGAGAAAAAGTGCTCCTTGCTCTCGTGGTGCAGCTCGAGTACACCATTGACGTCATCAGAATAAGAGCGCCCCCGGAGGATAAAGGGGGAACTACACTGGCATATAACATAACATGGTGAACCTAAAAGTTAAATGTCCATAGTCTTTTCTACAGCTGCCCCCAAATGTGCATGGAACATTTGCACCTAAGAAAAGGCTATATCCCCAAAGTTTACAGAGGACGATTGTCATCACCAGCGGGCAGGGCTGGCAGAATCACTAACCATGCAACAGGTCGAGTGTAAGTGCAGTTCTTGACCTTCACATCCGCCGACCAGATGTGACCATCAGGACAGGTGTGGACCTTGACGATGCACCCGATAGGCCACATAGCGCGAGGTAGTTGAGGGTCTACAATCATCGTGACATCTACAAACCCTCAGTGACATCAGCTGTGATGGACTGCCACTTATGTCTGAGCTGCAACCCCGGTAGGTACAGCCTAATGAAACGAGCCCAGAAGTGGTCCGCCAGCACTAATGCATGCCTCCACCTTCGTTGACTGAGATGCTCATTCTTGGTGTAGACAACTTGTGGCAGGGACCCGTTTGGCTGCCCAATCAGCAGGCAGGCGGGGGTCACTGGATCAGGATTGCTGATATCCGAGGGAATGTAGCTGAATGAGCAGGCGAGTCACCGGATGGGAGAAGTCTTGCACCACTGGGTGCCGGCTGTTATACTCTAAATTTTCAGACCAGCGGAGATGCCCACAGACCCTGATGAGCTCTCCACTTGCATCAAGATCTGGAGAGAGGTTACGAAGACGGCTGCTTCGTTGGACCGGCTTCCCTGCTTTCAGGAGACGGAATTCTTCTGGGAAGCTGTACTGTTGGGCCTTTCGGAGTAGGATTGTCTCTGCTTGCCGATAGTCGGTCGCACTAGGGCATCCATCCTTTGTGGCCGCCCCATGAAGCTCCTGGGCTGTAGCTTGTAGTTGCTCCCTCTAGGTACTGAACTGATTGAGCTACAAAATGATTGAGGAATTCATTGCAATCTTTATCCGAGAGTAAAAGTGCTTGTTGGGGTGGAGAGGAAACAATTGTGCTGATTGTATCAAAAAGAACTTTGGGATTGTTCCTGTTTCGTGATATGAGATTAGAAAAATATAAGGACCTGGCCTCTTTCACTTCTTGGTTGTAGAACAGTAGTAATTCTTTAAAATATTCGCGATGAACAGTCAGCCCTGTTGACTTCCATAATCGTTCAGCTTTATGACAGGAACGCAGCAGACTACAAGTGCATGGGGAGCGGGGTAAAGCCACATGGTGGTGAGTTTTAAGAGGAGCAACACTGTCGAGGATGTTGTCACAGTGTTCTTTAAAAGATTTAACGAGTATCTCAACACCCTCATCAGGAGATAACTTAGAAGTTAAAATTAGATGAGAATTTCGAGATGACAGATTCATCAATAAAACGCCTGCAGGTGCTACATGCTCGGGGATGAGTCTCGGAACAAAATGAAACATTAAAAGAAAGTGCCATATGATCGCTAAAAGTAACTTCCTTTGTCTCATAGTGATCAAGAGTAACTCCATATGTGAACACCAGATCAAGTGTGTGCTCTGTGTGTAGAGCCTGATGCGTGCTGTACGAAATTGTATGAGTCCATAATACACAGAAATTCCTTAGCTGTACAATTTGACAGACATGAATGTTGAAATCCCTTACCAAAATAATTCTACCAAGCATAATAGTGGACGACAGAAAATCTTGGATGTCGGACAAGAAGGGTGTAACAGGATCAGGTGGTCAAAATATTAAGATACAGCATAAGGGCTGGTCCCGACCAATTTTTGACATAGTCATCTGAAAAGAGTCATAGGAGTACGAGGAGATTTTTTGGCAAAGAAACTTATTCCAAAAGATGATAGCAGTTCCGCCCCCTCGGCCCGATGAGCGTGGTGTGCTAGGGAACGAGCAGTCTGCAGGACATACTTCTGAGAGGTGGGAGACTTCATCCACACGTTGCCAAGTCTGGGTGATAAACATAAAATCCAGCTTTTCATGACAAAACAGGTCGTTAAGTATAAACGACTTGTTAGCAATGGAGCGAGCGTTGATTAACAGAGCTTTAGCAAAGAGAACTGGGAGCAGAAACTAGGAGAGAGCCAGAAGAGTGGGGTAAGCTACGTAGCAGGCTGAGATCCCTACCACGAGGGGCAGTAACTTACCAGTTGTACAGAAAAATAATGACTATAAAAACAGAAAACATTACATTAAATAACTTCTATATGTCAATATTACACCAATAGCCGATCTGTTCAGACCCTGAAGAAGAGTGTGTCTGCAGGCCTACATCGAATTCTAAACCTCTCAGCTTCAAGCAATATTCTACATGTAACGCAAAAGACTATTACTGCCTATACTTAAACATTTTAGGAACCTTTTTGAAAAACTGTATCAAAGTTCAAGAACACCAGCTGGAAGGCTTGCAGTCTAGTTCTGTTTCCGCTTCCAACAGACAGATTTCCAGAAAGCACCAAAAGTGCAGATTACTCAGCTCAAACTACTAAAATATCCGTCCAAAGAAATGACCACCGTACAGCAAATACACTAGACAGTTACCCCATACTGCCCACTTTGCATGAGGGAAGTAATACCAAGGCTTGGCTGAAGCCTTTGTAGGTCTTTTTCTACTACTGAATCCCGCTGCTACACCTGTTGTTAAATATCAAATTATAATTATGTGTGACTCATTGTGCCAAAAAGACATCACCACTAAATTTTAATGGAGAATTTAGTTCCAATCATAACATTGTAAAAAATAATACATGCAAAAATGCTCATTTTGTAGCAGATAGGGCTGAAAATTTTTTTTGTACAATTGTTTGTTTAATATGCTAAATGCATTAGCTTAGGTTACACAGTGTACTACTCAGGCTTAACAATCAGGGATAACAATAACTTTTAATGACTATAATATTAATATAACTATTAATAACTCGAACTTTTAAATCTGAAACTTTGAACTTGGTTGGAAACTATGGCAGAACATATGTTCCATAGAAAATGTGGGCTTGGGGGTCCAAAGAAAAAGCTTCTCTTTAAAGTTATCATATACCTGAATTTCTCCACAGGCCTGTGAGGGACAAACACAAGCTTTGCAAGTGAATTTCATGTTGCTTTTTGTTGGATTTTAGCTTACAATGCATCACATCAAAATAAGGGCTGTCGAGGCATTAAGAACCTCTGAAACAAGAAACCATGTGAAAACTAGCATTCCAGCTAGCACATACCGAATGAGCGTTTGAATTTCTATTCTGAGATCCTGAAGGTAGCATTTGACCTCCCAACCAACAGTAACCCTGAACTCGACCCCACTTGAGAGAATATCAGGGAGAAACTGATGAGCAAGCAAGGAGCATAAGTGGACTCTGAAAGGAACAAGGAGGCCAAAGGAGAATGTGGAGAGAGAGAGAGACAGAGAGAGAGAGAGAGAGAGAGAGAGAGAGAGGGGGAGAGAGAGACAGAGAGAGAGAGTGAGAGAGAGTGAGAGAGAGAGAGAGACAGAGAGAGAGAGAGTGAGAGAAATAGAGAGAGAGAGTGAGAGAGAGAGAAATAGTGTGATAAAGAGAGAGAGACACAGAGAGTGAGAGAGAGAGAGAGAGAGAAAGAGAGAGAGAGTGAGAGAAATAGATAGAGTGAGAGAGAGAGAGAAAGAGAAAGAGAGAGAAATAGAGTGTGATAAAGAGAGAGAGAGAGAGAGAGAGAGAGAGAGAGAGAGAGAGAGAGAGAGAGAGAGAGAGAAAGAAAGATAGAGAGAGAGAGAGATATACAGAGAAAGCGAGAGAGAGAGAGAGAGCGCGAGAGAGAGAGCGAAAGAGAAAAAGAGAGAGACAGAGGAATGGAGAGAGACAGACTGGCTCTCTGGAATGAACCTCTGAAGTTCATTAGCCAGTTTGAGTTGATAACAAATCGTCTCACCTGGCACTAACTCACACAAAGCAGCCTCCGCAAATCACTGATAACAACACAGGAGGAAAATCAAATTACCTCGAAAGGTCACTGGGTTCAGCATAAGACACCACTCCACAGAAGAGGGGTAAAGGGAGTTTAAAGCCCTC
Organism: Rhabdalestes septentrionalis; assembly: GCA_037832545.1. Taxonomy (NCBI): domain Eukaryota; kingdom Metazoa; phylum Chordata; class Actinopteri; order Characiformes; family Alestidae; genus Rhabdalestes; species Rhabdalestes septentrionalis. The sequence goes on along the minus strand of JBBMFX010000080.1, from coordinate 17,319,510 downwards.
TAACCTTCAAGAAGCATCCGTGGCTATTGTTTCTGGACTGCAGCTCGGAGCTGCTTGAAGGAGCGCACTGATCAGAGAACTAAAGAACCGAGGACTGCGTTTGCAAGTCCTGAAATTAAAACATCACTGGAAACTCAAGGTACAGAGACTAAAGCTAGTGGAGCCAAAAGCTGTCATTTTACTCTGAAGTCGCAATTTGAAAGAACTGTGAGCTTTCCGATTTTAATTTCTGATTTTTAAAAGCAGGTTTCCTTTGAGGAGACACATGACTTGCAAACTACCACTAAAAATCGTCACAATCTGGACAAAGGGCTGCACAAAAATATATGTATTTCCATCATACTGCTACATTTTGTGGCTGTAATGACTTAAAGGGCCATTCCATCCCTTTTCTATAACTTAAATCCCTGTTCAAAACGGGATTTCGAGTCTTTAATGGTTAAAGTTAGCAAAGTAATTGGAGTTTTTCTGGATTCCAAAATTACCTCAATAAATGAAGGCACCCAGTAATTAAATTCAATTCTATTCATTTTTATTTATATAGCCCTTTTTACAACCAGGTAGTCATAAACCAGCTTTACAGAGTCCAGGTCCGAGCCCCTAGTGAGCGAGCCGAAGGCGACTAGAGGCGAGGCAACACTTCCTCAGCTGGAGGAAGAAACCTCGGGAGGAACCGAGACTCAAAACCAAGACAGTAACACGGACCTGGAGCCCCGATCAGTCATCCTGCCAGAAACACTACGAGAGTCCCATTTGAATATTGCAGCCTTCTGCCATATCAGTACTACAGAGACTGATACCATGATTACAATAAACACACGATACAGAGTTCAGCCAGAACCAAAACACACACTCTGCGTAAACAACTGAATAATTGAATGTCTGGCACACAGCAGTCCAGCCTAAAAGCAACAAGTTGATATGCCACTCTTTATGATTACAAAACCAAACAGACCTTACTTTATTGAAAATAACTCTGATTAAATGTTTGATTGTTGTGATGTAAAAGATAACTTTTTTTAATACGTCTTATTATTATTCCACACTAAATATGACAGTACCTCTGAAACCATACATTTATAATACATAAAGTCTTATATACAGTATTCTAAAATAAATATGACATTACAACTGAAACGAGACATTTGTAAGATAAAGTCTAATAAACATAATTCCATAATAAACACCATAATGACACCATAATGAGTTAATGAGATAACGTCTAATGCATATAGTATTCCATAATACCACAATACATCTGACATTATACCTTTCTAGAATATAAATTCTAATATACATTATTCCATAATGAACACCATAATACCTCTGAAATAATGACTTAATGAGACAACGTCTAATATATGACTCATTCCATAACAAATACCATAATACCCCTGACATTATAGCTTATATATAGTCTATTATACATTCTAATGTCTAATATACACTTTTTCCCCAATAAATGTCAAAATACATCTGAAACGATATCTTATAATATATAAAGTATGTATACACATTAAAGTACGAATACACATGAACATGAGAAGTATATTTGGACTATTTGTATTGGTTTATTTGCCCTGAAAGGTTAACGGTATGTAAAATGTTATTAGCTGTCCTTATGTAATTGGAAAAAGTTAGAAAAATCTAATTAGATTTTGAAATTATGGTGATAATATGCTGCCATTGCCTGCAGGGTTACTGCTGTTAACACTATGCACTATGAGGCAAAATGTGCCAAATATGCCAATCACATTAATTTGAATTAAGTGGCCATTAATTTGTAAACCGTTCCCTTAATTTGACCTTAAAAGTGGATTTAAGGTGTGAGTGTGAAACCCCTAATCCTAAACATAAGGCGTTGTTTTCAGGAGGTTCGGTTATTTAAAGGTCAAATTTTAAATAGTAAGGGGAAAATTCAGTAGTTTTACCTTAATCAGCCTTAATATTGTCCCTTAATTTCCTGGAAATTAAGGTAAAAATTAAGGTGATTTTAAGGGGTAAAATGTAGAGGTTTGGTTTCCTAGTGATTGGTATCGGTGTTGCTCCCCAGGCTGTTCCCCCGATGGTGTCGTAGTGATACTGACTCGCTGTTTTGAGGTGGGAAAAGTTGCTTTCATTTACAAAGCAATGAACAGCGTCACTGGAGCAGCTCTTCTCACGTTCTGCCTGACTGCATGGCATCGCCTTGGGCCAGGTCCAAATCGTACACTCCGACTGACTAATTAAACACACAACCTGCTGCTAGGTGGTCATTTCCTGTATGACAAACACACGGTTGCACTCATAGAGGAACAATTAGTGTAGCTCCAAGAATTCAAAGACCGCCTCACGAAGTCGCAGGGGACTCTCTTTTGGGTCAGTGCCTTGTACAGTAGATGACCTTCTTTCTTCTTTCCTTTCTTTTCTTTTCTTTTCTTTTTTTTTTTTCTTTGACAGGCTAAATGTTTTCACTCTTGCTTCTGGCTTAATGGCCCACATCGGATTCAAGGCTAAACTCAAAGAGCAGACAGACTGACCGATCATATAGGGTTTAAGGTCAAGTTCAATATATACAGATATAATCGAAATGCCTTCTCACCTCAAGCCGCACATGGTGCATTTACAATAGCATCAATTTTTAACTACTAGAGATATAAAACTAGAAATTACAAATAAATAATATCTAAATTGAAGTAAGGTAAAATGGTACTAAACCTTTTCAAGCCTTTCCTTTTTATCTAGTTTATTGTAACTAGTCTCATGGACATTTCGGGGGCTAATTACACTACAGGTTCTACATGTTTTACTATGTATGTAATAGGGCATTAATTACATTTATTAAAGTTCTCTGTAACATTAACAGTCAACATGACATTTAAACTAAACCAAACAAAGGCTGATAGCTTGAAGGTTCTGGTAAATTTAAGTGTAAACAGAAAGTGGGAAGAGTTTAAGCCCCAGCGCTCTTTAGCTCCTCTGAACCAGCCTCCCTGCAGTGCTAGCATTAGCATGTTAGCTAGAGGTGCCGTTTCAGAACCGTGCAGAACGCCGGTTCTGTTCCTGCACTTTCACATCAACTTGCACGTTCTGCAGGTCTCCCGCTGTTTGTGTTCTAGAGTGAAGGATCTCCACACGTGTGATGTGTGTCTCATTTCTCTGCTGCCGTCTGTCTCGTCTTGTTGTGGTCTCGTGTTTACACTCCACTCTACGTGTCATGGTTCCGCCCCTTTTATGAAGGTACTATAGTAATTGGTTAAATCAAGGAATGTGTGTCAGTGTCAGCCAATCAGATGCAGAGACTGCAATAGGTCCAAAGCGAGGGCAGAGAGAGAGAGAAAAAAACACGACTGATCGACTACTCTCACAGGCTGCTGACTAGTGCCTCTATAGTCGACTAATCGACTAGTTGAATTTTGTGTTAATGCCCTAGTATGTAACAAATAATCTTGAATCCTGACTCAAATGTACAACATTCCCACGACAGATGTAGCCAATCAGCCACTGAGCAGGACCTTTTTTACCATATTTTCATTTAGTTTGTCTCTAGTCTATTAGAGAATATGTTAATTGAAGGTATGTGTGCGACAGATCTCTTCATGCTGTTTGGACGAAGCTGATCAAATTTACGTCAGTTTCTATACCTTGTTGGATTCAACGGCCACGTAAAGGCAGCGTAAAAAATAACCAGACGACAAACACGGGCTGATCGTGAGGATGAATGGAAAACTGTCCACGTTTTTTTGCTGAAAAAGCTACACCGGAGTGGAAACAGATTTCACTTTAAAGGAGTGTGCTTGGTGGGAAACGGTGTTTTGTTCCTGCTTTGGAGGGCCGCTTTGCTCTGCAAGAGGCGATAGATTAATTAACAGTGACTTACCATACAAAGCACTTTGAACCGAGTGTGTGTGTGTGTGTGTGTATGTGTGTGTGCGCTGACCACAGCCACCGTGACGTGAAACTTTGACCCCCACCCTCTTAATCAGTCATTAGAATACAGACAGCCAATGGCGAGTTCTTTCTGGTGACAGGCCAAATTTGAAAAAAAAAACACACACACACACACACACATACACACACACACACACAAAAAGGTTTCTCACATTATTGAAAAGTCCTCGTGTCTAGTTCAGAACTAAAAGCTCATTCTCAAGGCTAAGCCTGAAGCAATGTGATGTTTTGTCTCAGACCACCATAGACACAACATTTTAAAAAAACGACATATTTTAGTGAGCAGAGTGTTTCAGCCTGTTTGGATGCATGAAAGTCACACCGGACAGGGGTTAGATATTGTGTGTGACGCTTTTCATATACACTATGTGCCCAAACGTGTCCATGCAGCTCTTCCAAGGAGTGACTTTGTGGTCCCTTTCATTTTCACAGGTTTTAAATAACACACACAGCTTGAATTCTCTCCATAGAGAGGCACTGCTAATAGAATGAGATACTCTGGATGCTCATGAGTCTAAGGTCACCATGCCCAGTGCCAAGTGTTGGCCAAAGGAGTATAAAGCCTCCCAGTATTGGACTGCGTAGCAGAGCAACTGGAGTAATGGAGCTCCATTCAGCGCCTCCTGGAGTGGGGTTTGTGGGCCAGAACTAAACATTCACCGCACTAGTGCTCTTGTGGCTGAATGCAGTCAAATCCTCCCAGCAATGTTCCAACATCAAGTGTAAAACCTCCCCAATAGAGTTGAGGCTGTTACTGCAGGAAACAAGGGCCTCGCTCCCTATTAAAACGAATGCAATGCTGGGTGAGCAGGTGTCTACAGCTCTCTGCTGATATTGTGTTACTGCTCTACAGAGTGGCAGAACTTCATAGCCCAGCTTCCTGCCCGCATCAAAACTGGACTATACACTTAAAGAGCTGTATACTGGTTCAGCGGCTCTCTCTCTCATAACTTACACACGTACTAAAAGACATCAAACAGGGTTCAACGCTACAGTGGCATAGTGAGCGTGAGAAAGGGTTTCCACGTCCAGGCTTTTCCAAGAACTGTACCTTCGAGCTAAGAACCACTGAGGAGCCTTTATGTTTAGGAGCATGCTTATTCGTTTCATAGTGGGAAGTTTACAGCAGGTAGATCCGTCTCTCTGGTGCAGCTGTAATGGCCGGTCGCCTGTTTCAGCCGGTCATGGTCAGAGCAGCCTGAGACACTAAGCAGTAATGTATGGAAATTACATCCAACCCTGCTGAGGTGTTGTAATGAGGGTGTTAAAGGTGGCATCGAAGGTCAAGGGTGTGTGTGGGTGTGTGTGAGTGTGTTTGTGTGTAAAGGCACATGCATAAAGAAAAAGGGAAGAAAGATGGAAATAGAGGGAGAGAGAGTGAAAGGGAGAAAGAGAGAAAGAGGAAGAGAGAGAGAGAGAGGCGGAAGAGAG
>JBBMFX010000080.1:17214100-17229421 GCA_037832545.1 Rhabdalestes septentrionalis | reverse complement strand
CCCTTTCTCTCTATCTGTCTCTCTCTGTCTCTCTCTCTCTCACTCTCTCTCTCTGTCTCTCTGTCTCTCTCTCTCTGTGTCTCTCTCTTGCTCTCGCTCTCTCTCTCTCTCTCTCTCACACTCTCTCTCTCTTACACTCTCTCTCTGTCTCTCTATCTCACACTCCCTTACACTCTCTCTATTTCACACTCTGTCTCTCTGTCTCACACTCTCTCTCTCTCTTTTAGAGCGTATATTTGAAGACCATGAGAACTTGGTAGAGAATCTGCTGAACTGGACCAGAGACAGTCAGAATAAGCTCATGTTCATCGAGCGTATTGAGAAATATGCGCTCTTCAAGAATCCACAGGTGTGAATTTCACAGCACAGACTTTCTCACACCCAACTCCTCCCCCACCCACCCATCCACCCACAAACATTCACAGGCTCTCAGCTCTGTGTGTCAAGGACAGCTGTGTGCATGCGTTTATTATCAAAATCATTTACTTCTATTGGATTACGTGTGTGTGTCCTGATGAACCAAGGTAGACAGAAACACTCCTCTAGATCTGTGACTGGTCAGGAGGAAAGCAGCGAACCACAGGTGTTATTTGCATATTCTTCTGTGATATCAGTATTGCAAAACCTATTAGCCCGATGAGTAGCAGTTGTGCAACCTTGGTACACACACACCTACACCCTTAATTACTCTGTCCACTCCTTTCTTCACATCCTTCTCTTTTCTGTCGCCAGAATTACCTCCTGGGAAGGAAGGAGACATCCGAAATGGCAGACAGAAACAAGGAAGCACTGCTAGAGGTTATACACGCACACACATACACACACACATACATGCATACACACACATGCATTTACACAGAATTTTTTTTTTCTCATGAAAATCAGTCATCAATGAATCATATCCAGCTACTCAGAATATAAAATCTTGCATCAGTAAACAAATTCTGAAATGAATGTTTATTTTTTGTCAAACGGAGATTCTTTGAATCATAATGAATCTATATCATAGTGTTTATAGAGACTATCGGCAGCGTTGCAATTTAAGCCAAACAAATCTTAATTTTAAATGATAAAAGGTGTGGATCTTTTAAAATAAAAAAATCATTGATAATAAATCAGAATATTATAACATAAGAATTCTTTATGTCTCCAAAATGGATTTACGAATACTAGTGGATATGATTACTGTTACTGGCATTGAAGTGTGTGTGTGTGTGTGTGTGTGTGTGTGTGTGTGTGTGTGTGTGTGTGTGTGTGTGTGTGTGTGTGTGTGTGTGAACAGGAGTGTTTCTGCGGTGGTTCAGTGTCTGTGCCTGAGATTGAAGGAGTGCTCTGGCTGAAGGATGATGGCAAGAAATCCTGGAAGAAGCGATACTTCCTGCTCCGTGCATCTGGCATCTACTTTGTCCCCAAAGGCAAGGCCAAGGTGAGAGTGAGTGTATGTGTTGTCACTAAGTGAATAGGGAACCAAATATGTTTTTACTGGAATTTCCTGTTTATGGATCCACTTATCCCAGTCAGGATAAACCATATGCTGGCTGTTCCTCTCTGCCTGGCTGCATTAAGCCTCAGGGAACACACACATTCCATCCAGCACACACACACGTTCGCCTCACATTTACTGTTATATGTCAGCGTTGGCCTTTAGGTTTTAGTGTTTTTAACTGCATACAGACATTCTTTCTACTGCCCTCTTTTTAAATCATAAAACTCAACCTTGTGCTCTCTGGTCTGACAGTCTTTCCATTTTCCAAGTTCACCATGGCAGATTAGTGAGGCTGCAGGCCTGTAGAATCCAATGAGAGAGCTTTTTTTATTGCGAACCTCTTCTATGGTTTATATATACAACAAATTTGCATGATTAAACATTAATTGTGTATTGCTTACGCTGTAAGACATTATTTGTTTGTCTTTTGTCATGTTCTCAGTTACATGAGTTCAAAGAAGCAAAACCAAATCTGTCTGTCTAGTTGTTTTGTATTCTGGAGCCACTCTGAAGAGGAGCTCCCTCTTGTGGTATATTGGTCTTATTGCAGTTCCTTTGGAGCAATATGTTTTTTGTTTGTTTCTTCTCCAGGCCTCTAAAGACTTGGTGTGCTTCCTCCAGTTAGATCATGTCAATGTTTATTACGGGCAGGATTATAGGAGCAAGTACAAGGCCCCCACTGACTACTGCCTCGCCCTCAAGGTTTGTTTGTGTTTGTGTTTTTCTACACTTTTGAACACATGACTCTGGCTTTAAAGAATGTTTTTGACAGTAACTCCATATTTAATCTATTTCAAAATCAAGTCGATGTGAACTTGATTGTCATTTGAAACATATGCAAGTATTAAGAGAGATAAAATTGCAAAACTTACGTCTTCTACAATATATTTACACTCTAGAACCTAAGAATCTGTAAAACAAAACAAAGCATTCCAATAAGAGGTGTGAAATAAGTTTTATTCTCTCTCTCTCTCTCTCTCTCTCTCTCTCTCTCTCTCTCTCTCTCACATATATATATATATATATATATATATATATGTATGTGTGTGTGTATGTAGAGAGAATATATAATACATGCATACATATCTAGGCATATTTTATAAATCATGCATATGAGGTACATTAAAAGTGCAAATTGATATTTTAAATAATAATTGTGTGTGTCCCATTCCACAACACCAGTCCCTAGTTTCCAGTAAAGATATTAATATGAAACTGTATGTGTTTGTTTAGTCTGATTTCCATGGTCCATTGTTTGGCACAGAAACTTTCTATACATCTTAACATCATTATTGCATTAGTGTCCATTTCAGCTGCCTCTCAGAGGACTGCCATTTATCAAAGCCATCTGTCTGCATCTGTGCATCTCAACATTCACTGAAATATGGGCATCTTATACTTGAAAGGGGTTTAGTGCAAATGGGAATTAAACTAAAAGGCATTTTTAGCTTACATTCATTATTAACCTCTTAATCAAGTCTTTGACATTATGTATTTAGCTTTGTCTTTCAGTTTCCATTCACAGCTGACAGTCTGAAAATATGCCAGTTCTTGTTATGCTGAGTTTTAAAATGTAGTATAAATCCAAGAGTAGGAAATCTTGTTTAAAAAATCCATGTGTTAATCTTACATTTTTTCATAATCATAAGATACAAAAGGAACCACCATCAGATTGCCTGTGTTTTGTCGACTCTGATTTTTGTTTTTCTTTTGATTGCGATTCAACAATTATTTGTGTAAATATAACGTAAAATATTGTAGTCTCGCTTTAGACCAACTCAGCAGATATTTCTCATTTTATTCACATGAGTAAACAATCATTTTTAAACCCCTAATATTTTTAAATAAACTTTGTATTGAATGTAGCATTTCTGCAAAACCCCGAGAATTATAAGTGACTCAAAGTACAACTGTAAATGGATAGTTCAGTCAATAATGTTAATGTTGCTCATTCAGTAATGCTAATGCTACTGAATGAAAGCCAATATTCCCAATTTAGTGTTATTGAAGTGTGTTCGTGCTAACTGGATCCTACTAACTTCCATTCAGTTTTAGCAACATTAGCGTGTATGGTTGTGTAATGATGTCCTATACCAAGTGTGGTTATGTCCTGCAGCATGAGCTTGAATTTCTGTGGCAGAAACCTTTGCTGCCCTCTAGTGCTAGTATTTCACACATTAATTTAATTGTACATCACCGACTGCTCCCACAGCACCCACAGATTCAGAAGAAGTCCCAATACATCAAGTATTTATGCTGCGAGGATGTCAGGACCCTTCACCAGTGGGTCAACGGGATTCGTATTGCCAAGGTGACCAATTTGTCCCTGGAATGTAATTGACCATTTAGCCCTGAATGTAACTGACCATTAAGACATTTTTGGTGCCTGAAGTTTGTTGTCTTTAGTTTTGCAACTGGAGCTTGCGATATGTTTACAAGCATAAAGCGGCCAATATCCATTGAGCAATCATGTCTTTGTTGGAATAATATGTAATTCTGTGTACAATATCTCATCAACTGTTGTGAACTGTTATGATATTTACTTGTTCTTCGTAATGTACATTTTGAGCATGTGTTCTCTTCGCAGTATGGGAAGCAGCTGTACGTCAATTATCAGGAGGCTATGAAGCGCACAGAGGCAGCCTACGACTGGTCCTCTCTCTCCAGCTCCAGTATCAAGTCTGGAACCAGCTCAGTTAGCATTCCTGGTGAGTTACCCACAGATTGTCCTGAGATAAGCCATTATTACTCTCTGGTTTGTCGTCATACACATAGATATCATACACATAGAAAGCTACTGATATAGATCAGCCTGTGTTACCTTTGAATCCTGTATCATGCGTGCAGCTGGCATCAGATCAGATGCTTTGTGAGTACAGTAAAGATTTAATTAATACTAGAACAATGTTCAATTGCAACAAAGAGTGATAGCAGTTAGGATGAGATCATGACCTTTCCCAAACCAATATTTATATTAGCTGGGACTTCAGCTAACATTAACAGTTTACATTTTGACAATAGTTACTTTAATTGTTGAAAGAACTAAATTATTTCTGAATTATTCTTAAAGGATAGACATTACCTGAAAGCAGATGGATGTCCAATCATGGACATGGTTGTGTTTTCCTGCGGTGGTCTTGTTGTTTCAGTATTTCCTAACAGACCTAGATCAGACCCTCTTCTAAATTTCTAGCTCTTTACATTAATCAGGTGTGATAGACTATAATACTTAGTAACTTAACTGTGCAGGGCTCACCATAACTGAGCAATACTGGAGTTGTATGTCTAGTGTGATAACTTTTTGTGAACTGAGTCATTGCCATCTATGTGTCCACTGCAAATGAGGTGGGACTGGACTGATTCTGGGTTTACATTCGTACAGAGTCACAGTCCAACCATTCAAGCCAGACGGACAGTGGCGTATCAGATGGCACCTCATCTACACATGCTCGTTCCCAGAGTGTTGTCAGCTCTATCTTCTCTGAGGCCTGGAAGAGAGGCACTCAAATGGAGGAAAGCATAAGAGTAAGTTTGCTCTGGGTTTTTTTTTGTGGAATGTTTTTGTCTCAGTTATCCTTGCTTGAGCAAACTTGTGTGTGTTTCAGATAATGGCATAAGTAGATCAAATCAGTTTTTTGTCAGTGGAATATGATCCTTTTTTGATTAATGTTATTTGTTACTTGTCTTGTACAGGCGAGACCAGAGTCTACACGTTCAAGCCATTCTACCCACAGTGGACATAGCATCCACTCTAGTCATATTAACTCTCCCCATATGGCTCAGCATCAGCATTCCCATGCATCTGTGCATTCACACCAGCACACACAGTCAGCCTCGCATCCTCGTGGAAGCATTCCTCACACTCCTGTTCAAACTCCACCCCAGCCAACTCCGGCCCCACCACCACCTCCTCCCCCTCCTCCTCCTCCACCACCACCTCCCCTTCCGCCTGCCAACATCCCCCACCACTCAACTCCACCCATATTTGCAAAATATAGCACTATCACCCGCTTGCAAAATGCCTCCCAGGCTGCCAAACCACAACCGCAAGCACAGCAAGTGCTTCCGACTCCACCTCCACAGACGCTGAAGCCCCAGCCCAGCAATATTCCACCAGGAGCAAATATCCCACCACCACCCCCTCCTCCTCCACCAGCACCTGTGCCTGCTCCTGGTTCAGCCATGGCCGTACTGAAACTTGGACCTCCAAGTCCAGCAGCAGTACCTCAGTTTAGTCCTCCACCTCCACCTTCCCCACCACCTCCTCCTCCTCCCCCTCCGGCACCAGTGCAGTCCCAGTTTTTTCCGCCTCCTCCTCGTCCTGCACCCATCCAATCCCAAAATTTCCCCCCACCACCATCTGCATATATCCAGTCCCAACCTCTCCCGCCTCCGCCTCCTCCAGTACCCATTCAGTCTGAGGCTTTTCCCCCACCTCCACCAGCACCCATCCAGACACAACCTCTTCCATCTCCTCCACATCCTGTACCCATTCAATCCCAAGCTTTTCCGCCACCTCCATATGCATCTGTCCAATCCCAACCTCTTCCTCCCCCTCCACCACCAGCAACCATACAAACTGAGTTTCTTCCACCTCCTCCACCCCCTCTACAAACCAATGGATTGCCCCCTCCACCCCCTCCACCCCCTCCCCCTCCTCCCCAAAAAGTTGTGCCTCTACTAACCTCCAATGGCCTCAAACAAGTCCTTGCCCAGAAGTTCCCCAACGTACCCAGGGATGTGTCCCCTCCAGGTGGTCAAGCCCAGTCTATACCACCACCTCCACCTCCACCACCACCTCCTCCGACTCCTCCAGCCCCTCCTCTCCCCCCTCAGCAGCCTCCTACTTCGGCTCCACCTCCACCGCCACCACCTCCACCACCTCCCCCTGCCCCTTTCCAGCAACCCGGACCACCCCGAGCCTTGCCCAAAATCTTCACTGGAGGATTTCCACCCCAAACTGCGCCAAAGCCTTCAAGCAGCATCCAGCCAGTGTCTCCAGTTGCTTCCATTCTTTCCGCTCCTCCACCACCACCTCCTCCTCCTCCTCCTCCACCACCTCCACCTCCTCTTGCACCAATCAAGAGTCATCCACCACCAACGCTACCCAAGCAGCACAGCATCTCCAAGACGCTGCCACTCTCTAACCAGGGCATTACTACATCATCTTTGGTCAAGCAGATCGCCAGCCAATTCCCTGGTGCAGCTCCTGCTGGAGCCAACCATGCAGAGAGCCACAAAGCCCCCTTATCTCCACCCGCAGTGAAGGCTAAACCAAAATGGCAGCCAAGTGGAGTGCAGCAACAGCAGTCACCAGATTTTCCACCGCCTCCTTCAGACAACACACTCGCTTTTCCTCCACCGCCACCCCCTTGTCCACCTCCGCCACCTCCTCCTACATGCCCTACACCACCTCCACCTCCTCCCCTTCCCCAAGCTTTGTTTGGTTCCCCAACCAAAATGTCCCACTCAGGGTCCTTTGCAGGGGGGAAGAAAGCTCCACCCACTCCTCATCGCAATTCCAGCGTCAAGTCGGACTCCTCTGCGTACCAAGAGTCCCGGCAGAATTTGGTGAGCAAATTTAATCCCAGTGCGACCCCATGTGCTTCTATCTCCTCATCCAGTTCGCCCTCCAAGGACCCATCCACTGGGCCTCCAGCACCCCGCAAACCTGGCAAGCTGAACCTGGCAAACCTGCCACTCTCCTTGCAGAACAGGGTGGGTCAGAGTCGACAATCCGCTGCAGATTTTCCTTCCCCCCCTCCTGAGAACAACCTCTTTCCACCTCCTCCGCGTGAGTCGGACCTCCCCCCTCCACCTCCCCTACCGGGTGATCTTCATGCAAACTCCCCCAAAGTGGCTGTGGTGAACCCACAGCCTCAGCCTCCCTGGAACAAGAGTTCCCTGAAGAAGACTCCTGCCTCAACATCGCTCCGTCATAACACCTCCACTCCGGAGCCGCCTCCTCTGTTTCCACCTCCACTGCCAGGAGGACTCGCCTCCCCACCCTCCCCTAAAGGCAGTAGTCAACCAAACTTTCTGGAAGACCTGAATCGGACTCTCAAGCGTAAGTCCTTGCGCAACTCTGGGGCCAAGTTGGACCCTGTGGCCACCATGGATGACATGGTGCTGCCACCGCCTCCTCCGGAGCTACTTCTTGACCAGCAGAGAAACAATGGGAGTGGGTACATGTCCAGCAGCATCTCTGGCTATGCAACACTGAGGCGAGGGCCACCCCCTGCCCCACCCAAACGGGACAACAGTACCAAACTGACAAACTGAGAGTACCGAAGCTTGCCTCTATGCTTCCATGTCCTACAGGGTTGTGGAGGATAAGCAGTCGGTGCTTCTTAAACAAGATACTCCTGTGACTTCTTTCAGTGGGAGAGACCAAAATGACTCTCGGGCTTTAATATAAGTCAGTGCCACTCAGTATCAATTTCAGTTTTAAACTACACTATGAAGGAATTCTCTGCAACACACTGGTACTGCATGGACATAAGGCCAAAACAATATCCATTACAACACATAATACAAAAAGCTCCTTGGTTTGCAAGTGATTGAATGTCATAGGGAGAGCTCCTTTTGCCTTTTTGTTTTTTTTACATAGACTTATTTAAAATTTGAGACTTATTTTAGACTGAAGTTTTTTTTATGGATTGACAATGACTGTTGTTTGAGGAGGTAGTAGAGGTTAGGTGTGTTTTGTACGGTGAATATTTGGCCGGCATGTCATTCACACCTTCGTCCACTGATTGAAAATAATGGTCCGTGAAAGTGTTGAGCGTTTATCAATGGAGAAAATGGTATCATTCGGGAGGTGTTTAATGGATGTCTACAAGATTTGGGAAGCATTCTTTAAGGGGCATTTAAACAAATTGGACCTGAGGAGACATGAGGAACCTCGTCCCAATGGCTTATGGATGATTCTGTGAGATTGTGGAATGTGTCTTATTTTTAGTTGGACCTGTGTAATCTACCTACACTATTTACATCACTGCAGTATCTGGCTGTACACATAAGCTGCTTCGCTTGTCCGTTCGATTGGTCCTGCCTTCCTCTGGTAAACATTCAGGTATCCTCATAACCGATGCACATCTGTCAAGATGAACTTTGGGTCACATGACTTCTAGCTCATGTCCTGCAACTTGCGAGCAGTGTTCCATTTTTTGCCGCTATTGAAGGAGTCATCCTTACCAGGGAGTGGTCAGTGAAAAGGGTCTTCTTGTATATGCATGTCAAAAAAGTGTCTTAATGTTTTGGTTTAATTACCAATGGGCTTTTACAAAGTGTTCTTTTCGGTCAGCATCTGTATTGAAATGACCTACACACCTTGTACGATCGCACCTTCTGAAAAACAGAAAATCCTGGACCATGTAACAGCTGGAAGGTGGGCAGACAAGGAGAAGGACCATATGGCATATGTATAAAACTATGCGTATTAACTTACTCAACCGTGTATTCCATTTGGGGAGGACATCTGTGTTTTTAAAGACTGAATATACAACAAAACATCATGTTCCTTTTCAGGGTTGTTGACAATGTAAACATTAAATTATTGAAGTTAATTCTCTGGTCTTGAGCCATTGGGAGTGCTATGGGAACCCTCCGCTCACATCTCAGTGGTAAATGACATTTGGGGGCAATGAAGATGAAGTGTCTTTGCATTTTAATGTAAGGTCGCAGTATAAATGTTATCATACCTCAATATCGCCTCTGTGCTTCTATTAAATGGGTTTGGGAATGGGGCTCTAGAGGGTACCTCATCTAAAGTGATAATTCAGCCAGTAAAAATCCGAATGTGGCCTGTGGTGATTGGAAGCCAGCAGGGCACATAAAAGCAGCAACTTGTATAACAGTGCTGACTTCTGGCTTTCATTTACTGTTCCACCAAATTTACACCAGATGGTCCTCATAAGTGGAGCATGAGCGACTGCCCAGTCCACACTGCCTCCCTCTCAGCTCCATCACAAACACTTTAGACATGGATATTGTCTCTTTCCTTATTTAACAGTTTTAGAACAAAGTATTTCTGTTCATTTACAATGTAGTCACAGTTCATTTTTTCCTGCTGTTGATCCCAGATAAATATCTCCGAACAGTTCAGACACCGTTAGTAGAGTAACTACTTGGTTCACTAGGACCAATAGTGGGTCTTAGTTTTAGTTTCGAACACTCTAGAAAGTGGGAGTATGTGATTTGGCTGGACTTCTACGGAGTCTGCCCTTCACTATGCCTTTATCAAGTAAGTCAACTACTTACACAATCTTTGTCACTGGTATGTTTTATTTTCATATTTCTTAGAATGCAAAGATTGCCGTAGAGAAATGTTTGATACAGTAAGGTTTTGTAGCCTCCAGGTTAGGATAGATAGCACCTACACATCTTTTATAGCACCTTGATCTACTTCAGAACTCAGCCTTAAATCTCTGGAAACTCAAGTTCCTCAGAGAAGTAGTACCATCTGTGGAGCGGTTATTGCCATTGGTTATGATTAGGAAAAACTAAGAAAGCAGAAAAGCCGGTCCTATGTTAGTTATCCTGTTCTTATGACGCTTTATGAATGCTGATGCAGGCCGTGGCTACTCCAGGTGGTTGCTGAAGTGATCTCCACGAATGTCAGTGCTGTCGGTACGACGCCCAGGACGTACCGGTGGAGCCAAATCGAAGGCCGGAGTTGCAGTTGGAGGTGCAGGGTCTGCAAAAATGTTCAATACGAAAATGTATTAGTATTATTATTATAGCTTACAAACTGCTTGTAAAAGAACTTGAACCAACTATGGATCAAACTGGGACATTTTGATTTAGAGTCTCAGAATTAATTTCGAGGTCTAAAGTGACTGTATATTCACTCACCTCTCGGGACAAGACGAATTGGGTCATAATGCCATCCCATGTCCATCTGTCAATGCAAGAGTCCACAAAGTTTGGTAGCAACATTAACCGAGTGCTTATAAAATGTATTTAATTGTGTGGGGAAATTGCATAACTGTACTAATGGTCTCCTTGCATAAATTACTATGTCCAAAATCTGGAAAGTTCACTTCATGTTTCTTCTACTCTTCTGAGAAGGCTTTACACTAGATGTCAGAATGTTGCTGTGAAGATTTGATTGTCTTTAGCCACGAGAGTATCGGTCAGGTCAAATATTGAGGTTTGGTAATTAGTTCTGGTTACAAACTCCCCTCCAACTCAAACCAATAATGGATTGGATGGAACTTCATCGCTCCTGCTGATGATTTGAACTGGGTATGGTGATGACAGTTTTCTGATTAATGGTCAGTACCATCAGATGGATGATATAAAACACCTGTGTATGCAATGGGGGCACCACAATGTAGTGGAGTTCAATTAGGAGTGCCTAAATACTTGTGGACATATAACGCAAGCCTTTCTGTCTCTCACACACACACTGTGATCTCCAAATAAGGTTCTTTCCCACACTCACCTCCTCGCTGGACTCTGAGCTGGAGCTCTGTGCCTTGTTGCATTTGAGGGAAATAATTTCGGTCGGTCTTTCGGTCAGCCGCACTCGAAGATAACAGCCTGCCTCCGACTGTCATGGAAAGAGGAGGGGGCAAATAAGAGAGGGGGGAAGCAGTGAGCAGTGACATAAAAGAGGGAGGTTCGGTCTTTGGGGAACTCTTGTGCAAGAGTGCAAAAAGCAAACTCGGCTAGACTTTAGCTCCTGCATGGAACTCCACGTTCCAAATTTTCCCTTTCTTTGAATTTAATTTGGATGGCCTTCGATGGCGCAGCACCAGGAGGGCAATCGTATGATCGGTTTAAAGCAATTAAAGCAAAGTCTAAATCTTTTGAACCCACCAACCCCTCTTTAAAAGTACACCTCTATATTTCATACAGTTTAATTCATGCATGTTTTAAGCTTCTTTTTTTTAAACTAAATTTACAATATTTCTTTTTTCAAGAAGACTAAGAAATGGTCCGTTTTAAATTATGAATGATAGTTATATGTTAAATACGAAGAAGTGAAAGAACTGCTTGCTTGGAATTTGAAGTGGTCACCTGCATTAAAATGCTGTCGGATTAAGTTTCACTGATCTGTTTTACTTGTAAGATAGTTGAGGTTGGAATCCAAGTTCTTGGACCAAAATCAGTAAAAAAAAAAAAGCACATGAATTTGCTTCTCACCACATAGAAGCCCCTTCGGTAGGCACAGCCCTGGGGGTCCATCCCAGAACCTTTCAGGCAGTCAGTCTCTCTGACCCCAAACTTCAAGGTCATGTCATATATGTTCATCCCCAGAGGAATCACCTGCGGCAAAAGGGAGAGGAAGGAAGTTTTAATATTATTGTCTCAGAGCTGCCGCATCAATATAATTCATACACTACATTGACAAAAGTATTGGGATGCCTGATCAATCCAGCAACAGGTACTTTAAAGATATTGCATGCAAATATATAGACTTTGTCCCCCTTTGCAGCCATAGCGGCCTCCACTCTTCTTGGAAGGCTTTCCACATGATTTTGGAGTTTCTGTGGGAATTTGTGTCCATTCATTCTGTGGAGCATTAAGGTTTGGGGTTTTTTTTGACGAGAAGGCCTCACTCACAATCTCCATGTCAGTCAGTTTCATCCACACTGAACTCCTCCAGTACGTCTTTATGGAGCTCGCTTTGTGCACTGGGACACAGTCATGCTGGAATAGAAAAGGTTCTTCCCCAAACTGGGTCCACAATGTCGGAAGCATGGCGTTGTCCAGAATGTCTTGGTCTGCTGAAGCGTTAAAGATTGTCCTTCATTGGAAGTAAAGGGCCTGTTCCAAACACTTAAAAACGGGGGCGTCCCAATACTTTTGTCCATATAGTGTATTTAATTCTTATATAAACATTCTCAGAGGCTTTCTTCTTCCCATCCATTAAACAGGCTGTTTTTGTTACTGTACTAATGCGTATGTAAATGACCTCTGTTCTGATTGGCTGCCCTCTACTGCGTCTTATTTCAAAAGCAGCTCGGGCTGAATTTAATTCCTTATAAATTCAGGGTGACATATGAAATTGTTTCACTTTTGTGACATTATGAAATTCAAAATGATCTGCGTTGGTTTCTGTGTAAGGACAGTATGGACAAGAAAGTGAGCATCGCAATGTGAAACTTCATTTAAAACACTGTAAATTCTAATTAATGTTTTTTTCTTTCTGAGATATGGGCCCTTTAAGATTAGTTTTTACTGGTGAGTATCTGTGGAGGAAGAATGTTGATAAAAGATCCAGGTTCTTTCCAGTTTTGAGCTGAGAGGAAGAGAGGAAGAAAACTATCAATAATTCAATACGTCTCTGTTTACGTCTGTTTCATAAAACAGGTCACTCCCAGACAGAACAATCGACCAGAACTTACCGGAATTGTTTATTTCAGTCCGAAACCGAATAAAACGAAAACAAAGCCAAACTCAAGATCATGTGCGCTTTGCTCATTTGCATATTTGTATTACAGACTTACGAAAACGCGGCTTTGACTGTAGTCCCAGTTTAAGTCCGCTGATAAAATAAACGGTTTTCCTGAGAGTGTATTGATAACATCAGGGCATAAATAGTTCTGGACAGCTGGGATAATATTAGCTATTAAATCTGACCACTACGTGAGTTCGGTCTGAATGTATTTTGGCAAGATTTCACTCAGTCCAGTAATGTGGATTCTATTATTTAACCGAATTGACCGGAATCGATTTACACTCAAAAGCATCCACTCACTCTCTTGACCGACGCCTTGGACACTCTGTAGAGGCGGTGCCGGGTGGAACGAGTGTTGATGTCGTCCAGCGCCATCCGCAGGGCCCCGTCAGCCTTCGAGCTCAGTTCAAACAGCGGAAGCCCTGAGGGGTTCGAGAATAGGCTGGTTCAGAATCAGCCTGAGTAACTACAGGTCTACCATCACTTCAAGCCATTTGCATTCATAACACATTCATGACAAAGAAGTTATTTCATTCAAGACAGACTACAAAAAATAAAACATGTTCACAAGGATCCATGTCATGTTTATAATCAATATAAATAATATATTATAAATAATATTATAAATCATTTCAATCCACTTTCTTGGAAACCTTGGAAAACTGAATGGGAAAGAATTGTCCTCTGGGGTGGTGAATGGATGCCCGGTGATATTTTGTTTTAGATGTATGGCATTGTAACCCAGTATATAGAAATTAAATGTATTTTATTTAGATCAATGAAAGACATAATCCCATCACTATCACCGTAACAAAAAAGTAATTAACAATCTCACATCAAAATGCACTGAATTACATCGTTTACATGATTGAATTGACTCCTGGAGGAAAAATGTTTCTGAACATACTATTCGTTCATATTTATGGCACTTTCTCCTTTGTTATTATTTATGAACGTGTACATGGGAGGAGTCAGGAATGGAGATCTATGTGAATGCACGAGATTTTGTTTGCATTTGTGCAAATTAAGGTAAACACATTTGAGCAATAGACTATTTCTGAACTGTTTTCAGAGCTGAACAGTTGAGAAAAAAAAACTCCAGGTACTTTTCTCAGCAAATAAGCATTTCACATCAAAACTCACTGTAATGTGCAGACATTTTTTAGGGAAAAAATAGAAATGTGCCTTTGCCTAGACATTTCATACATTCCTATTGATTGCACTTTTATTTAGGAATGTTTACACTCTACACAATCTATACATTCATGTTAATTGCACTTACTTTCGTTTTTTATTATTTTTCATGAATGTGTACAAGGGACAGCTGAGGAATGGATGTCTATGTGCGTGGACAAGTTTTTGGCTTAACTGTGCAAATGAAGGCAATAGAGCTCTTCTGGTCTAGACTATCAAAGGCACAATATTTCAGCACTGGAAGTCTGAAGGACTCACCTGAAGCTGCCAGACACTGCAGCAGCAGCAACACGAAAGGAACGCAGCACCTCATCTTGGTCTGTCAAACAAGAAGGAGCTCGATCTAGCAGCAGCCACCGCCTCTCTTAAAGCTCCCTCTGTGGCTGTGTTCCAATTCACACACACTCAGCCCGCCCCGTCTGCCCCTACCGAGATGATCAGCCTTCCAGCGGAGTGTGTGGGCTTCATTTTTTAAAGAGTTGCTCGACAGATCCTTCTAATTTCCACGCGTTTTTATCCGTGTTTGCACATTTAAGGTCAAGTCCGTAATGATTCATGAATGAGGAGATTTAGCATTCGTCATGATCGGATTTTCTACACATTCCGTGGCCTATGGACTGATGGAAATGGCCCAAACTGACTTGGAATAAAACTTAGTCACAGTAAATCTACATTAAAGTTAAAAATATCGTGTAAAGAATTTGCCTAGCGGGCAGTAGCAGAATTTCATTTTTCGTTCGGATTGGAACCGAGCCTGTTTCTGGCCTCTCCTCCTTTCCCCGTTGGGTGGTGTGTTTTACTTGGCCTCTGACTCTCTCTTCGGTCCAGACAACCTCTGGCATGCTTCACAGAACTGCCCTTCGCTCCGAATCTCTTATCACTAAATACACTTATTGGCCATTTTATTAGACAAGCTGACGTTGCTGGTGAACAGTTAGAGACTATAGTCCATCCGCTGAGGCAGAATTTGTGAAGTGCCCTGACCCCCAGACACACCCCTCTTGTCCTGCCATGGGAAAATGGACATAACGCTCCACTCCAGCAGGTGGCAGCTATCAGCATATCGTCCATACTTATTAAAATGACTTACGAACACTATGAAACACAATGTACTTAAAATGTGTCGAACTCTACACTATTTTACTCCTGAAAATATGTCAAACACCTTAATTTGAATTAAGTGGCCATTCACTTGTAATCACATACCTTACATTTACATTAAAAGTGGAGT
>JBBMFX010000080.1:17185876-17199307 GCA_037832545.1 Rhabdalestes septentrionalis | reverse complement strand
AACGCAGTTACTATAAGTGAGAAGTAACTAGTAACTATAACTAATTACTTTTTTAAAGGTACTTGCCCAACACTGGTGAGTTATAATATAATGTTGAACAAAAAAAACATGTTTCGTTGTCCTTGCAAGCAACAAGCAACAGAGGAGTGATACGAAATTGTATTGTGTTGATCAAATTGAACGTCTGATTGGGTTAAAATCACATTCATTTTCTAATTTCAGTTCTATTGTCCACTAAAGTGGGTACGGCGGGAAATCTAAATAAAAATATACATTCAAAGATATTTAAGATATTTTTTAGGCCAAAATAGAAATTCATACAAAAAAAATCGATGACGTGTGTGTGTGTGTGTGTGTGTGTGTGTGTGAGAGAGAGAGAGAGAGAGAGAGAGAGAGAGAGAGAGAGAGATGTCGTGGGGTCCACGTGGGTCCTCCAGTTTCCCACAGTGCCCTGGTGTGTCCGGGCTGCAGTAGAGGTGTCGGTGTGGAGATCATCATGAGGGCGGCGGGAGACCCGCTAAATCTCCTGCAGGACCTCTGCTCCTCATAACCACAGGACGCTTCTCTTAGTCTATGAAACTGGACGCGGTGCTTTAATAAAATTTCGGGTGAGAGAACTTTCCCTTGTTCGCCTCAGAGGCTAGTTAGCTTTAGCTGTGTGCAGCCAGGCCTCGGCTAGCTCGTGTAGCCTCGAAAGAGTAGAGAGTTTTTATAGATACTTATTTAAACCGGAAAAATTATTTCTTTCAATGTTTAAAGTAGAGCTATACACTGGGCTTTTGCACCCTTTTCTCTGCATCTGGTTGACGTTGTGCAGGTTAATATTGCTTGTTTACAAAAGTTAGCCTAGTTAGCATCATGTCACAGACAGTACTCTTCAGGATACACTCACTGAGGTTCTTTCTGTTTCAGAATAGCACGTTTTATCACTCTTAAACGTTCAAAAAGTCATTTTCTACACACAGGAAGCTAAACGAGTTTCTGTTGTCGTATTATCTCATTTTATGAAGTAGTCTTACCATGCGAATATCACTGTCAGTTTTATTGGTCTACTGAGCATATCTATTTCTCTGTCCGTCTCTGGCTTTGTAAATCTGTCTGTCTATCCGTCTGTCTATGTATGTAGATAGACGTAGATGGATAGACAGATAGGAATAGTTGCATTCACATACATATATTGTGTACAGTAATCTTACCCTGTTAATATCAATACTTACGTTAATATTAGTGATCTAATACTAATGTCTGTTACATACAATAACATACTCCTAACCGCTGTTTTTCTTGCTTATAATTCACGTTACTGTAAGAAATTTTTATTGGACTTATTTAGACTGTGTTTTATGATGTGTGATTGTGCTGTTTCGGATTATTTACCGGACCATAAACAGTAGTAAAAAGACATTGACGAGGACGTTAGTGTAGCAAATACCAATGTAACTCTGACACACTTTTTTTTTTTTTTTACTTAATCTACTTAGTATGGCAAAGCTGAGACAGTTTGACAGACAAAGTGTTTTTCACCAATCAGATTATTCAAAGGAAACTACAAAGAAATGAGGTGTGGTGCAAGATTTTACCACAGTAATGTATATGATAGATAATAAGCTTCACATCCCTGATATAATTCTTGTAATTAAGTGCTATAAGATGTATATTTATGTTAAGCATTGAGGACTTGACAGCTAACTGTAATACATTTAACTTGCTGAATGCTTCATATTGTTTTGAATATATATTTGAATATGCAAAGGCAAAATCAAAATAGACCCGTTAAAACAGCCTTTCATTTTGTTAATGCAAACATAAGGATAATCACATTTTATCTTAATAAACATTGCGGTATTCAATATTGCTCATTTCTAAATGAAATATAAATGTTTTGTTATTGCTAAAGCGTAGAAGTGTTAATGTAAATGTATTAAATGGCTATATTTTTGTATAAAATTATCTGTAGCCCTGCAGAATGTCCAAGATCAGGCGGAAGGTGACAGTGGAGAATTCGAAAACCATTTCTGAGAGCAGCAGCACGACCACTCCATCTCGCCGGCCCAGCGTTTTCGAAAGACTCGGTCCCAGCACGGGCAGTAATGTTCCCGAGGTAAGGTCAGAATATCAACGTCAAAGTGAACATTGTCATCTCAGCCATATATGGATACAGTGAGCCAAGACAGCGTGGATCCAGATTTTACTGGGTACAATGGATGCAGAGTACACGTATAAATAAAATCTAAAATAGAAGAAAAATATGCAGTTTACTTCAAGGATGTGCAATATGGCACAGGATAATTATTAAGATTCAAAGCAATTGTGCAAATTTTGCATCAGGTGTCAGATGGAAAGCGTGTAAGACTTTTGCACTGTAGTGTGTTTATGAATGTATAATATTTAGTGTGTCAGTCAGAACACATAAATGACCTTAAACCGGTTTGAAGGTACAATTTTTAAGCATAAATTGAGGTTGAATATAGTACTGTAAAAAATAATTACGAATGCTTTTGATAAATAAATTCACACAGATATTATCATGGACTATAAGGGGGGGGAAAAGTTTGAGGTGCCATGTTTACTTTTCCAGCAGACCCACTGTAGAAATTGGTTGAAGACAGGAAATTGCAGCTACGGCAACACTTGTCGCTACACCCATGGAACCCCATCTAGAGGCAAAGGTTTTTCTGGAACATTCAAAAGGTGAGGTTGATAATGATTTTATATGACCCTAATGGAAATGACCAGTGCACCGGGTATTTATGCTTATCTGTGTGTTTACAGGTCAGCCGAGAGACCCACTGGGGATCTTCGGGAGAGAATGAAAAATAAGAGACAGGATGTAGAAACAGACACTCAGAAAAGAGAGCCAGACGAACCTACTTCACCCACAGCCAGAGTAAGACCAGTAACTGTCACATATATCTCATTAATATTATAACGGTTAATACATTTAATTAATTCAATTAAAACCTGTATACTTTAGTGGCCTAGTGGTCTGTGGGTAAAGAATTGTAAAGTGGCATTTGGCAGATGCCCTTTTCCAGACTGACTTTCAATCATTTACGTTTATGGTTACGGTATCTAGCAGATCAACAGAGTGGAATATTTTTCTGCATAAACACACCTGGTTTGACTCAACTGTTAAATACCAGGTTATATGTTGTGTGTTTTAAGCTGGAAAGCTGCAAAAGTGGACACTGGTCCTCCAGGACTGGCATTAAAGAACCCTGGTTTAAGCCAAATAATGTCGTTTCTCCAAAAGAGAAACTGTCTTTGTGTGTGTTGCTCAATAATAAGGTGTGATAATGTGTGTGAACAGCAAAGAGACTCATCCCGAGGCAGACACAGAGAGAAGGAGGATATAAAAATCACTAAAGAACGAACGCCAGCCAGCGAAGAGGAAGCGGCAGAGTGGGAAGCCAATCGCGAAGGTCAGAGCACTACCATTCAGCACCAGAGCCACACTTAAATCTGCATAATGTATATCAAAATCCGTATAATATAAAGTTAATTAGCTATCAGATATCTGTGGTGCTGTAACTGAACAGTAGGGTGTCCCAAAAAATATAACGTTTTCAAAATGTAACGTCTCACCCCCCAGAAAGTTTCCTTTGGATAAGTTAATCTTGCAGTAAAAATAACGGAATGAATTTTTATGTATCGTTGCGCTTAGATATTTACTTATTTATTAAATGACGTCATTCCCGCACAAAATTACGGCGCCATTTTGTTCGCCATTTCATTGGTTTTTTTATCGAGTTTTTAAATTTTCGCATAATGTCTTGTGCTAGTGTCCACGCAACTCATAGCAATGATATGTGGTTGATCAGCTTTCCGTGCGATTAGATAACTTGTGCTCGACTACCGTCTGGTCGAGATGTGATGCGGAGTTTTATTTACTACCACCGGTCCAGAAATATTCCAATACGCGAGTTTTTGATCAGCTCTTGACATTCTGGTTGAAGGCGAGACTGCCGAGCAGGTGAAATTTTGGAACTGCGAATCACAGATTGTCGAAATGTGTTTCGATACTATAACGGCTAACACTGGCAGATTCACAGGCGCCTGTCGGTTACTGGAAGTATCACTCACACCTGCTGACAAAACTTCCCGACAACATCACTCACCTTCGAGATTCGCGAATATTTTTTGATGTCACTGGCATCGATGTTGGCTTTCTCAGAATTCCACCTGGAGTGGCAAAATACGACATCATATACCGATGCTGCTGACACAATCAGCAGGCTGGTGTGTGTCAATGACTGTGCGGAATGCGGTGTTGCCCTAATTCAAGAATTTAATTGCACTACCAATGACGAACTACAGAAGCAGTACATTTTGCAAGTGGTGGAACAGCACCGCAAAAATTTCCGAAGTGCAATTTACAAGAGCTCCGTATAATGTAGCCTGATGAATTCCAGTGTTGCATGTCTGCTAAACCATACTGTGGAAACATTTGAAGTTAATGTGTTTTGCAGAGTTCGAGCATAACTACAGCACACCATTTTATGGTTTGTTTCTTTACCAAAGTGATCGACTGAACAAAATAATAAAATTATAAACTGGCTTACTATAAACTAAACAGCAACTGAATCATGGCATTTAAAACAGTTTCTTGGGTTACTCTAATAACTTTAAAGCTCGTGGGCCACCCCTAAATTATTTCTAATTAACACCAAATTTTTACTGCATGATTAACTTATCCGAAGGAAACTTTCTGGGGGGGGAGACGGCACAAATTGAAAACTTCACATTTTTTGGGACACCCTGCTGAACAGCATGGTAATTTAGCAACACAGTACACCAGAATTATTGTATGAACTCCCAGCCCATTGCAGTGAGTGAAGGATAATCTGGTCATTTCCCTGTTCTCTGTGTCTGTAAATCAACAGTGTGTGATTGTGTGTTGCCTTGGTGATTTAAAAAAGGAACACTACTTTGTTTGCATATCTAAATTTTAGTCTTTGTTCTCAAAATAAAGAACTACAGAATAAACAAAGATCAGAATGTGCAAATTCCATTTATATATTCCATGATTTCTGAAAAACAGTTTCAGTCCCATTACTGACCGTGTTCTTAAATTTATGGTAGAGAAATGAGTTGAAAAGGGATAAAAATGTAGGAATAAAGAACATGATGGGGTCAAAATTCCGTGTGTTATTTTGCAGTCAGATTTGATTCGTTTGAATAACACCCCATTTTGACCCTTTTATAAACACCCCACCTTTCCCCCCAGACTCAGATAACGGAGACTACGACTACGAGTTATCCCTCGAGATGAAGAGGCAGAAGATCCAGCGTGAGCTGATGAAGCTTGAGCAGGAGAACATGGACAAAAGAGAAGAGATCATTATCAAGAAAGAGGTATAGTTCTCTTTCACTAAACCCTGATTTTGCAAACCTGAAAATAAACTGTATCTTTAATAGAAATGAAATGGACCCACTGGTAATGAACAGTTCTTATCCTACTCATAGGAATCCATAACCAAGGCCAGGAACAGCAGCACTTCCAAAGAGCGGGTATGTCATCTCATACATTATATCTTGAGAAGTAATGCTAGTATGTTATTGCTACTTTACTGGGCAGCTGGACGTCAGGGAGGTGCCCCTGCAATCAGAAGGTTGTGGGTTTGAATCCCAGGACTGCTAGTTGCACCTCTGAGGTTCCCTTGAGCAAGTACTGCCCCATGCTTCACTTGGTGAATAGGTTAAATGCAGAGAAAGAATTTCATGTTTTTCACACTGTGCTGTGCTGTGTGTTCATGCGTGATTATAACCGGCCACTTTCCTTTTAGCCTGGTTGAAGGATTCAGTAGTGTCAAAAAGGTCACTAATATAATTTTACCTTTCCTTCCTTGCAGGGGTCTCCGGAGTGCTCCAGCTCTAAAGGCTCGCCCTCATCACGAAAATCAGGAGGCTCCCCCAAACGCAAGGCGGCTGCAAAAAGCAACATCTCCGTCAAAAAAGAGAAGAAGACCTCTTCGTCCTTAGTCATCTCCTCTCCTGTAGCAGATCAAAGCCGGTCAGAGGAACCTGAGAGCAGGTGAGGATGCCGGGTGCTGGTGGTAGGCAAAACTTAGTTTTATGCATGTCTTTTATGCAATGCATTTGAGGTAAGGTGAAATTATGCAATTTATTCATATCAAGTGAACTGTTTTGGAAATTTTGAGCTTACATTGGGGCCTAAAGTCAAGTCGAGGATGTCTTGGCTTCTTATGTGACCTACTCTCACCTCTGTCCACAAAATTCTTAAAAGCAGATCCTATTAACTTAAAAAAGTTTATTAGCTAATAAACTTTGTGTTGACCCCTTAAAATCTGACACTTTATAGATTTTTAGTTGTTTGAAGATGACTTACTTTGTATGCAGTATTCTATAACTACAGTAAACCTTAGTTTAGCAGGGCCAACGTGTAGCAGATTTAATATGTGTGAGTGATACAAAAGTAAATGAGGGAGAGAGAGGTGAGATTAGTTGTGCTCCCAGTAGTTTCAGTAGTGGACAGTTAAGGTATGGGACCAGCATACAGGTTTTGCATACCTGAACTACAGACAGTGAAAGGATGAACCTTTTGTTTTGGCATTTTGAAAGAACCCAAATGACACTCTGTTCTTCGATCAGGTCATCTAAGACTGGCCATAGTAAGAAGAAAGGACCTCGGACTCCCAGCCCACCACCACCTGTGCCCTTAGACCTGCCTGTGGGTGGCAAAAAACACAAGGGCAAGCACAAGAATAAGGAGAAGAGTGAAGACAAACAGAAAGAGGGCAAGGAGCGAGGCAGAGACACTGAAAAACACAAAGAGAAGAAAGAGAAACGCAGGTAGGGCACCTCTTTTGTGCGTGTGGTGGACACACCGTCTCATCGCCACATTATTGACATGAAGAAATTGAAATTAGAATGTAATATATACTTCATAGTAGCAGGTTGTTGTTACTGGTGGTGTATGTTAAGCAGCTTTTTACCTGGGTGTTTATTACAGGCACCGTTCTGACAGTTCCCACAAGGCTAAGCGTTCTGTAACATCAGAGGAGCGTTCTGGAAGTGTGTCCTCGCCTTCTAGAGAGATTTCTCCCCCGCCAAGAAGGAAGTCATCATCCCCCAAACCTGCCACTCAAAAACAAGCTTCACCCCAAAGGCGAGTGTACGTTCAAATAAAGAGTAAATGCTTGATTTACACAATAAATCTAGCCCTTCCTCACTGAAAATAATGTATTTAATGAAGATATCCAAGAATCGGTCAGTCGGTTACTTGTTACTGTTTAGTTTCTTTGCTTTTTTGTCTCTTTCATCTAAAAGCAATTTTCTTAATGTTTTATGATTAATATAGCTTTTAATATATTCAGAATACTTATCGCTGTTTATATTTATCACTGTGGACTTAAAAGTATCTTAAATTTCCAAGATGTGTTTATTCTAACTGTTCGACCAAAAACACCACCTGGCTCACAAAGTTTTGGCGTATCATTTGTTTTATGTTATGAATGATCCTAATTTTGTCGCATTTCAGGTCCCGTACTCCATCCCGCCATCGCCGTAGTCCCTCCCCTGTATTGCGCGCTCACCACTCACCTTCTTCCCACTCTGGATCCTCCCACCAGCGCCACAGCCCCTCCCCCCACCGCCGCCGCCACTCTACCTCCCCGGTCTATCAGCGTGACCACCTTCCTCCTTCCTCATCCTCGCCTATGGTCACTCAGTCCTCCCGCCATTCCCGCTCCCGTTCACCCCCCACTCCCCACAGGGAGGCGTCGCCTGCTGGCCGAGGCCGTTCCAGTCCCGCCTCCCGTCACCACTCGCAAGGCCGGGAGAGGGAGAGGGGGCGGAGCGAGAGGGAGAGGAGCCCCGTCCAGGATCGGCGCCACGAACGCAGAGACGGTAGGAAGGAGTTGACTGATGCATGCATCATATTAATTCCAGAAATTCCTAAAAACCATCAAATAAATAAGCCCTCTGCTCATTGTGTTGAGTTGATTGGATTGTAGTGCACAGCACATGTTGCCATTGGTAAATTACAGGACTAGTAAATGCACTGCTCCCTGACTTTGGAATGCACTCCCACTCGACCTCTGAACCACATCATTCTTGCCCTTCTTTAGATGTCTACTCAAGACTCATTTGTTCTGATAAGCTTGACTAATTCACACCTCATTCCAATATCATCCTTAATGTAATTATCCTTTATATGTGTATATATAATACATATGTTATATATAATTTGGAACAAACATTTACACATTTACATTTTTATATATATTTATATATATATATATGTGTGTGTGTGTGTGTGTGTGTATTTTTAAATGATTTTGTATGTAAATTTGTTTATATGTTTTTCTATTAAGTGACCTTGAGTGTTGTAAAAGTTGCTTATATAAGAAACGTAAAAAGCTTTTTTCAAAAAATAGGTTTCTGAAATTAGTAGGAGAATTTGGGGCAGAGAATACAGTAAGGAGTCACAGATGAAATCTTTGATCTAATCCTGATTGGCACAAGAACAACATCCAAAACCTTACGAACACAAGCTGTTTAAAAATAACGGTGCTGGTTGATACTGAGAAATCTGATGTAACTAATTTCTCCAAATAAATGAAGTCTCAGTCTAGATGTGACTAAAGTGCACAACCAGTGATTTAAAATCAAACTGCTTAACAGGAACACTGCTGTTTTAAAGTCATTTTAGCATTCATATATATATATATAAAACACTGCACAAGTTAACTGGCCTCTAACAAGCTGACATGGGTGTGTTGGAGCAGAGTAACACTACAGTGTGCTTGGCAGGGATACTGCAGAAGTGATGATTTTGGAAATCAAATTTACTTAAACCGGGGATGTTCAAACTTTTTCATGCAATTGCATGCTATTACTAATAAGGCCATTATTTTATGTACATTGTTTCACCTGAAGAAATGGCATTATCATATAATTGATGGGTCTCTCTGTCTCTCTCTCTTTTTCACTTGTGTCCAGAGAGTCGTGGTAAGAGGGAGAAGGAGAGCGTTCGGGCCGATCGCGATTATGAGGTTGATCAGAGCAGCTCACGAGATGATCGAGAGACCAGAGAGAGCCGGGATCGCCGCGCAGAGCGCGACCGCCGAGACACGAGAGACGATCGTCAACACCGGAACCAGGGCGACGCCAAGGAGACACGGGAGTCCCGCGCAACAGAGGCCAGAGACCGATCCAGCCGAGAGTCACTGGAGAGGCGGGAGAGAGACCGGGAACGGGATAGGGAGCGGGAGAGAGAGAGGGATAGAGAAAGAGAGAGGAACGACTCCCACAGAAAGGAAGAACCGCCTGCACAAGAAGAGAGGAGTTACGGAAGAGGACATGGCCGAGAGGAGGGGAGGAGCGAGAACAGGAACGAGCAAAGGACAGGAAGAGGGAGGGGCAGAGCGCCGGACACCACTGACAAAGGTGAGGAAGTAAATTAAGCAATAAGGCACTTTGTTTGGATTCTCAAAAAACTGAGGTGAAAATCTCTTGAATCTTGGATATCTACTAGTTAAATTTTTCTCTGCATGACAGAGTTTAAGTAGACCGGTGTGATGTGGTATGTGTGCAATATTTGGAACAAACATTTACACTTTATATTTTCCTTAGATTAAGTGCCATCACCATACAATAAGTAACAAGGCCCTCTGTTTTAAAATCTTTATAGTTTAAGGGTTGGGTCCTACATATGTTTATGGTTAAATAGGAGTCATAATCGATGTTTGCTTCCCAGGTTCGTCTCGGGGGTCCCGTGCGTCGCAGGGAGAGAGTGGCGGTAGCGGAGGCCATGAGAGCTGGGAGTCCCGTGGGAGCGGGCTGAGAGAGAGGAGCTCTGAGAGAAACGCAGAGAGAGGGACGGAGCGAGATCGCTATGATAACGACAGACAGCGCGGAGAGCAGGCCAGAGACTCCTCTTATGACCGCCGAGGGAGTCACGCCGACAGAGAGCGGCGAGACAACAGGGAAAGAGGTTAGGAGTACATATACATGAATCTAATTATTCACAGTGTAGCTCTCAAGGAGAATTTTTTAGCTATTTATTTTTATTTTTAACAATTAGCTTATTATACAGTGTGTTCTGTAAATCAGAAACATGTGAATGCGCCTCTGTGCCCATCAGATCAGAGAGCGTCCTCTCCCAACCGCCACCAGGGCCGCAGCGATGAGATGGAGCGCGAAGACCGGAGAGAGGAGCGACGGAATGAGCGAGGGGAGGTGGACAGAAGAGATGAGCGCGGCCGCGAGCGAGAAAGGGAGCGGGAGAGGGACAGAGAGAGGGAGCGGGAGCGAGAGAAAGAGAGGGAGCGAGAGGCAGAGAGAGAGCGCGAACGGGTCCGGGAGAGAGAGCGGGAGAGGGAGCGTGAGCGAGAACGGGAGAGGGAGAGGGAGGAAAGAGAGAGGGAGAGAGAGCGGGAACGCGAGAGGGAGGAAAGAGAAAGAGAGCGAGAGAGGGAACGGGAGCGAGAGAGGGAACGGGAGAGGGAGGAACGTGAGAGAGAGAGGGAACGGGAGAGAAAAGAGAGGGAGAGGGAGCGAGAGAGGGAGCAGAGAGAGAGGGAGAGGCAGAGGGAGTGGGAAGAGCGAGAGAAATGCAGGGAGGAGAGGAGGGACAGGAGAGAGGAGTCGCGAGACGAGCGCTTGGGAAGAGATGGGTGAGTAAATGTGGAAAACGTCCAGAGCAGGTTGACTAATGTTGTGCGTCAAACATCTTGTCTCTGTTCTACTGGCACAAGGAACCGCGCTGTACCGTAAAAAAAAAAAAAACAGTGATGAAGCAAAACTGGCTTGTATCATTTGAAAATATCATCACAACAGAAAATGACCATTGTTTTATTTTTTTGCTCTCTGCACAAAATAGAAACACAAAAAACAACATTGAAGAGCAAAACTAAC
Source organism: Rhabdalestes septentrionalis (assembly GCA_037832545.1). Lineage (NCBI taxonomy): Eukaryota > Metazoa > Chordata > Actinopteri > Characiformes > Alestidae > Rhabdalestes > Rhabdalestes septentrionalis. The sequence continues at coordinate 17,188,426 of JBBMFX010000080.1, read as the reverse complement.
AACAAGGAGCGCATAACTAACCCTGAATCTTGTATGAAAGGGTCTGCCAAATGAATGAAAGGTAATATAATTAATGTATTATATTGCCTTTCAACCCTTTTATACAGTGTGACTTACTATTTGAGAAACTGTCAGTTTCTACTATTTGTTTGGGTTGAAGATATATTTCAGTAGATGTTTTAACACTGAGAAATGCAAATTTGTACCAGGGCATCCAGGTGCTATTATAGCTCACGCAGCTAAACATGCTGAGAAGAAATAAAAAACCACAATATCAAAACTGCAGCCAACACAGTGTGGTTAATGTACAGCACGGATCCTGTGTACCAACCGGAGACAAACCGCATTCGGTTGGTGTGCCGTATCTGTTCCATCTTCTCTTCATTCTTGCTTTTCTTTGTTTCACACATTTCTAAATGGATTATCCCACATTAATTGTGTTTCATTTTTCAAAAAACCTATTCTAAGTGTTCTGTGTTCTCTTCTCATATAAAAAAAAAACATTCTCCTGTCTGGTTCCACTGTTCAAGTTGTTCCCCTTTACCGTTCTTGCTGTTTGTTTAGGTCAGGGGTCCCCAAACCGGTCCAGATAGGGCAGCTGTGGATGCAGGTTTTCCTTCCAACCAAGCAGGAGGCACACCTGATTCCACCTCTGTAATCAGTTGGTCTTGATTTTCAGTTACTCGGGTGCGGCTTCTTTCTGGTTGGAACGAAATCCTGCACGTGACCTTACCTGGACCGGTTTGGGGACCCCTGGTTTAGGTTGTCACTATTTTTGGAACAGTATATAAACTGATTTGGCTGATCATGCAAACCCAAGCTTTACTGACAAAGACCAGTGTTCAGGAACCGTGTTAAATGGTTTATTCTAATTACTTTTGTTTTTAGATGGTATCTGCTCTGATTTATTCAGTGAATCCCTTAAAACTACTAATTTTAAAGGCTTTCCTTCACTATTACGGTTTTGGTAATTCACCTGTGATGCTGGCCCTCAAATAATGTACTTAGAAATCTGTGCCTTAAGTCAGTTTAACTCCACTCTGATTATGGTTTCATTAATGATTTATAGTAACACACTACATCTTTCTCTGTGTTAGTGGTCGCAAACGGCACCGTGTTGAGAACAGTCCCAGCCCACGGCCTTCTCCCAAAAAAGCACGGGAAACCAGCCCGGCAGATAGTGATGGCTACAACAGTACTGAGGAGAAAGGTATTTTCCTATTTGTTTACCCTAAATTATCAGTGAATTTTAGCATTACAGAAGAATGCGGAGTTTTCCTCACTGTGATTGGAGGAATAACATTTAAAAAGGTTGAATAAGAATGTGTTGTCTGTAAAGCACACCATAGTAAGTCCTTATTATTAATAGTAAAAAAAAAATGCCCCCACCCCCCCCCCTCTGTCAAACATGTAGGCTCAGCTGATAAACACAGACTCCTGAGTCAGGTGGTGCGCCCTCAGGAAACGAGTCGGTCCCCTCCTCGCGTACCCACTGAAGATAAGCCTGCTGCCCGCTGGAGGGACGACGACCGCCGTGGTGACAAGAAAGATAATCGCGTTCGGCACGAGGAGACGGAGTCACGTGCGAGAGGGGCTGAGCGTCGCGGAGATCACATTCCAGAGACTTCTGCCATCGCGGCGGCTTCCGAAACTCGGAGGGGGAAAGATCAGAGAGATGCTGCCACCCCACCTCTGCCCTCTGCAGGCCCGGAAGGGAGAGACTCCTCTTCAGTTGTCCATGAGGAAGTCAAGAAGAAGACCAAGTCTCAGAAAAAGAACCTGAAAAAGAACAGGAAAGAGGAGGAAGTCACCGTCAGCGGACCCGCAGACCGGTTTAACCCTGAGCCGCCCCCACCTTCCTCCTCGTCTGCTCCTACTGAAGCCCCCCGGCCGCTTATGTCTCCCCGGAAGACGGGCAAGAAGAAAGCCCTAGACCGAAAGCGCAAGCGGTCGCGGGGTGCCGAGTCGGACGTCTCGGAGGACGAGCAGCCCGTCCAGCACCCAGTCAGCAAGAGGCGCCGCGGACCTCGCACGCCTCCACCAATCAACAAGGAGGACCTCCCCTCGCAAAGGGCGCTCATGGCTGCACGTTCTGCAGCAGTGCCGCCCCTCAAAATGGACACAAACTTCAGCGACTGGTCTGACGAGGATGTTCCGGAACGGGCGGATGCCTCCTCTGCTTCGCTCCCAGGTAAATCTGAAGGCCCTTGTGTTCAAATTGTGATTTGAAAGGTTTGTTTAGCTGTGTTCTGTGGTTTATTAGGTCAGAAATTGTCCCTAGGTTGTGTCCTTGTTAACATGTCTGTGTTCGTTTAATGTGGTTTTAGCAAGGTCAACGGCTAAAATAGATGAAATGTTCAAGGTTAATTCATCATCATCAACAGCAGCTGTGTACATAGTGTGATGAGACAAAGTTTCTCAGTGGATCACATGGCGACAATATTCAACAGAGTGCGACAATACAATAAATACAACATACACACGTGGACAAAATTGTTGGTACCCCTGAAATATTTCTAGAAAATCATGTATTTCTCACAGAAAACTATT
>JBBMFX010000080.1:17114755-17128909 GCA_037832545.1 Rhabdalestes septentrionalis | reverse complement strand
TGAGTATATATATATATATATATATATATATAAGGGGTGGAGACAAAAACAAATACGTGTTTTTTACGAATACCATATTCGGACAAATACTTTAAAAAATATTAGTATTCGGCACGATGATGATGATGATGCCGCAATGTCTCAAAACACCACAGATACTTCATAATTTTTACTAGTGTGGAAAAACATTTTTCTGCAAAATCGTCCTTCTTTTCATACCAAACCCCCCCTTGAGTGTGTGTGTGTGTGTGTGTGCAAGTGACTTTGTCCCACCAGCCAACGAAAATATACAGTTATATCCAGAAAGGACACCCACCTGTGGAATCATGTGGATGTTACTTTGACATGCGCCACCTATCTAAACACTGTCGCAGGCCAGACTCCTAAAGAGTTCAAGGTGTTGCCTTGGCCTCCAAATTCCTCAGATCTCCGTCCAACTGAGCATCTGTGGGATGTACTGAACAAACTAGGCCAAAACACAGAGGACCTGCTTCATAAACAACAAAACACACTTTGTGGCCAAAAATAATGGGACACTCCTGGTTTTCATGGTTTGAGCTTGACCCCTTACTGCCAGTTATCTTAATAGTTCAGCAGACCAGGACGTTTTGGACAACGGCATGCTTCCAACCCAGTTTGGTGAAGAACCTTTCCTATTCCAGTATGACTGTGTCCCAGTGCACAAAGCGAGTTGTGATCAGACCTTCTCATCCAACATCAGTGTCTGACCTCATAAATGCTATGCAGAATGAATGGACACAAATTCAGACAGAAACTCGAAAACCTTGTGAAAAGTCTTCCAAGAAGAGTGGAAGCTGTTATACCTGCAAAGGGGGACCCACGCCATATTAAAATCTATGGAATTTAATGCATTGTCATTAAAGCACCTGTTGCTGTAATGGTCATGCATCCCAATACTTTTGACCTCATAGTATTTGTAATTTGTCTGGCTGCATTTTTTTTTTGAACAGGACTACGTATATATATTTATATATAATATAACCCAGATACACATAAAGAGAAAACAGCTCATCTCCCACAGGAGTAAAAAGGCTGACTGTGCTGCCTAGTATACATCCCTACCGAGAGTGTGTGTGTCCTGTGGGAGTCGATACATGCTTTTGTGTGTATGCGTCAGTGTGTGTGTTCAGGCTACAGAAGTTACTAAGCCTTTGATCTCATCTGAAACATGTCCCAGTGTTGTGTTTTCTCAATTTATTATCAATGATTCTGGATCATATTCACACAGTAAGCATGCTCACCTCCCCCCCCACCCAAACCCACCGCCACTTACTCATGAGGAAGTGAAAGGCAAGCTGTTTCTACATCAGCATTCCGGGTAAACCTGACTACAGCATTTTACAAGGTCACATGAGGCTGATTTAATGTGGTTTCTCAAGTGGCTTGCTTTCCAGGCCACCGCCTCGTCCAGCTCAAGAGTTTTCTCCACCACCTGTTCCAGCTAATCAGCTCATTAACAAGCTCTCTGGCTGCAGGTTAAAGGGCCCTTATCACGCAAAAGCACGTTTTCTTTCATTTGGTAAAAGAAAGCGGTTTAATACATTATGTAAACGTGGTTAAGTTTCAAAAAGTACTACTGTTCACTCCCCTGCCCATATATGGAAACTAATCTCCAAAACAGCCTGTTTTGAATTTATAGTTTTGTGATGTCACAGTTACATTATCTGTTAACTTATTCAGTCACACTGAAGTTATCGGCAGTGTTTAAGACAAGGACTGCTATAAGAATGAACCTTTACAGCGCGATAAATCAGAAAACGACCAGTTTTCTAGCGAATGCGCTTTAGAAATACAGTGCTTAGACGTAGATGTCTATTCATCCATCTATTTATCTATCTGTCTATCTGTTTGTCCTTCTGTCTGTATATCCATCTATTTATCTAGACTGCAATACAATTAAAATCTTAAGAGTAGCAATGATTGGATGCCTAAATCCTTCAACCAAGCTTGTGTGTGTGTGTGTTTGTCTGTATGTGTTTGTGTGTGTGTGTGTGTCTGTATGTATGCCTCTTTGTGTGTTTGTGTGTGTGTGTGTGTGTGTGTGTGTGTGTGTGTGTGTGTGTGTGTATTTATACAGGTTAGAATATTCTGCCCACACCCTATCAGGTACACTGGCTCTGCACATTTTTTCCACCACTGATCCGTCGACATATGATGACACACGTTTGGCTCAGGTCACTGTGGGCTCTAATCGTCTGGCACAATTTGATTGTGCCTTCAATAAAATTTGAAATATGTTATATAATACCTGCTGCTGACTCTCTTAGACTTAAAATCATCTATCAAGCCCCGTCTGTGTTGCATAACAGTTTTTGCAGACGCCGGCACATGTTTGGTTTGGCGATAATATAAAAAAAAAACCCAGAAGCTCTTCTGTTTCTGAGCAGCGTTTTCACAGGCAAAGCCATTTGGGAAATGTCTGGAAAATACCGTCTACTACGATCACCCACAACAGCGACCAACACACACATTTCTTCTGCTAGTATTTTTTTCTCTTGCGTCACTGATTCGTTCAGAATTGCAGTGTTCTCTGTCGTCACTATTTTGCAAATGTATATCTGATATTATAAAGGGCTATTGGCCAGGGAGTTATGAGTCGATATTCTGAGGAAAAGCTCTAATTTGAAAACGAATAAAACTAGCAATATTATGATTTTTTATGTCATTGTGTTTGCATTACCATTTCCACACCTTTTCTTAAGAAAACTCGTTATTATCATTAGATTTTAGGCACTACTTTTTGCAGTATTTATGCATATTTACATTTATTCTGATGTTATGTACTGTTTTTGCAGGCAAAAGCACATTTACTTGTCAGCTAAGCAGTTTTAAACAACCTGCTTATGTTCTTTTTGCACATAATGCTTTTTGCGCTAATAGGCTACAGCTTGGGCTAGAGGCAAATCAGCCCTGTCTGAGCCCATTCCTATCTTCCAAACAACTTGTCGGTGGTACTGTTTTTCGTACAGAATGATCAACATCTAGTTGTTTGTTAGCAGCATGTAAAATGATGTAGATGCCAAAGACGAAACATTATATTAGGTTCTTTGAAAGAGAGGGAGGCTCAGCCCTTCCCATTTATGCCAGATGCCCCTGGTCATGATATTACCCATTCCGACCGCTGCACTTGGCAAAACCATTTAAACCAGTGGAAAAACTCATTATGTGCTACCTCACAGCACCAAAATCTAATTTCACACTGATGCATTTATAAGCAGTCGCTCGTCGGCCCGTGGCCCCGCAGGTAAACTTAGCGTTAGCAATTAGCATTTTGTAGCAGCAAGCATTTTTCACCAAAACGTTCTGCATTGCTCAGCGCTGAGATCAGCGGCGTGGCTCCTTCTCGCAGCCAGTGCTTGATTTGGTTAATAGAAACGTTTCTTCATCTCTGATTTGCAAAGAAAGCTAATTAACGAGGGATAATGAATGAATGGATGCTTCCCGGGATTCGTAGCCATGGAGATGGGACGTGCGATGTAGTCAAGGAACTGGCAGGAGCCTGATGCAGTGCGATGCTAGTCTCTTGAGCTTTGCATGTGTGTGTTTGTGTGTAAAGCTCCTTTTGCCAAGAGCTACAAGCCACTTTCATGTTTACCTCGATGCCCCACAAGGTACCTCTCTCCTTGACAACCTGGAATACTTCCCCTCCTCTTCCCCTCCCCTCCTCTCCTGGGTAAATACAGGCAGGAGAGAATACGGCAGTGCGAGACCTGACATCTCCATTAGCTTGTTACGGGAGTGTGTGTTCCCCGCTGTAGCGCTGAGAGGCTTCTCCAGAGATGTGTACACAACAGATGGAGGAAAAGGTGCGCAAAGCCGCTAACACACTCTCTGCGCTCCACTGATTCTGCCTGAAGGATCTGGACGCTCCGAGTTCTTTGGTTTACCCCCCGGTTGCATTGGGCTGACTTTCATTCAGGCATGACTCCAAGCTCAGCCTACCCTATCCTTTGAAGGTCAGGACCAATTAATTTCTGCGATACTATTCAAACCAAGCTACACCATGATATACTTCCACGGTGATCTGCCGGCATTAACATTTTTTTTTCGGCATCGATTGCTTTTAAGCCTGCACTTCTGAGTGCTGTGGTTCGACTAAATCTAAAAATAAGACGTGGAAAAACCTGCAACAAGACTGTAAACACAATTTTTCATCCATTTCAAATGATTACAAATTCTCACTCTTCGGCTTACAATGTGAGGTTTCAAATCTGCACTTCCTATAGAGATCCTCTGCTTGTTTTAGTGAAAAATAATGACAAGCGAGCAAAACCTCCTAGAGGAATTGCTCATCTGTTCTAACCGGTAACAGAAGTAGGTAGATGCTAATGATGAGAACATTGCTAGCGCAATAATTTGGCTATCATCTTTCATTCAGTACAACATTAGCCTCACTAACCTAATAATGGCTTTAAAATGGCTACGACAGGAAAGCTAAGCTGGTGCAAGATCAGTGTCTCATGCATTTTCCTGGCAAGATAGGATTGAAAAGTTTGGTCGTACACAAAGCTGTCTCATCAACTGAAGCTTTGTTGGTAATAAGAGAACTAATGTATATGTATAATTTTCCTGCACACTTTAGTAAACATACTGGAAAAACTATTATAAACTGTGCCATAACTATTGCACTATTGCACTATATATATTTTATTTGTGAAATTCAGCAAATACACATTAATTGTGCATCATCATGTCAGCAGAGGATGTGTAGATAGAAAATCAATTAAATGTAATTTGTCCTCTCTTTATATGACCATATATCTGTCTCCATTATTTCAGTACAATATAATTTTTAGAGACATTTTGTAGGTTAAAACTGCATTGCAGGCTTTATATAGATCACATTACACAGAGCACCCAGTAAAGCCCTATTTAGCAGCCACTCCAGAACCTTTCATGGTTTCGCTGACGGGCGATTTGATACCCGATAGGCCCTGAATGTTCTAGTAATGATGCATGAAACAACCACAGCAAAGGTTTCCACTGTGTTCTTCTTTTTCAGTGGACGACATCTCTGCTCCATTTTTCATTTTTCACCTTTTTCATGTTCCGTCTGGTGGTCTGCTGACTATGAGGAGTGACGATTTCACACAAGCTGTTCTCTACTCTTTGAAATCATTTACATTTACATTTACGACATTTAGCAGACGCTTTTATCCAAAGCGACTTCCATTCCCTAACTACAGGGACAGTCTCCCTTGAGCAGCTTGGGGTTAAGGGTCTTGCTCAGGGACCCAGTGGTGGTGCTGGAGGTAGGATTCGAACCCAGGACCTCATGGTCCATAGGCAAGTATCCTAACCACTGAGCTACCTCCACCCCAAATCATGATTTTTATTATGCCGGGGGTTCACCAGTATTTCCCTGACGATTCATCCATCCTGTAATTTTAACTGAAAACAAATGAGGGACTCTAGCATGTTTTTTTTTGTTTTTGTTTATAAGAAAATTAAGAGATAACAGTAACTGATAAGAAAGAAAAACAGGGGGGATATTGAAATGTGCAATAAACATTTGTGTATCTACAGTATATGTTTATAGCTACAGTATTATTCCCTGATATGAAACTGCAGACAGACAGGGATGCCCATTCATTCGTTCAACAGGAAAATGAGTGCAGGGTTTCCTCGGGTTCATTTAAACGGCTCTGAAATTGACATTTCTGCTCAGGCAGTGACAAAGTTCTGTGCTTATAGACTACACGGGTTCGTGCAAAAGGAGGCTATTGTCGCAGACCAGAGCCGTCATCAGAGATGAGCAGGAGTCGATTGTCAACAAGGTTTCCTTCGTTTTTCGGCTCCACTCCCATCAGGGCAGCGAAAGCGATCCTTGAACAGTCTCTTTATTAAAGCCATTAAGGGATCCGGTTGCATAACTGTCTGAATCTGCTTTGAATACAATTATAATCCCATTTAATACACATCGGGGATTTCCGAGCCCAACATGGAAATTCTGTACAGTTTTATTATCTCATTAAAATTAAAACTGTACACCCAGCCTCGGCAGAGAAAGGGATTGCAGGATCACTCCGTCCTGGGCATCATTTCAAGCTCATTTACGTCTGAGACTAATAGCCGAAATCCTCATGGTTATATCACACTGTAGCAGTTTTCATGCATTTACAGTAATAATCAGTGGTTGTGTTGGCTTCCCCTAAGTGGTTTCAAGTCTCTAAGTCTGTTGGCTCGTAGCTCTCAGGCCCATCCAGGCTGTGCTTTTAGGCATTGAGGGCTGCCAGTTTCAGAGTACTAGCACTCATCAAATGCACCTCTAAGGATGAAGAGAGCATTCTGGCTCACTTTGATGTTCCAGTACAGCACAGGTGAAGTGGTGGAGTGATTCTGTCATGTGCTTAGGTTGAATAGGCAGTGAGGGAACTGTCAGAAGGGACACAGCGACAACGGACGTTGGGACAGTCTAAGATATGCGAGGAAATTAATCACTGCTCTCTTAACTAGCGCTCTGAAAAGCCGCACATTGCTCCGATTCCAAGCCTCTGAACTCTACAACGACAGTGGCGTTGCAGCATCCTAAATGCTACACAATACGTTCAAAGTGTCCTGCTTTGGACTTGCAGGAGAGAACGCGGCATCCCTCCCCTCGATATGCCACGGAGGAACATTTCTCTGAAAGCGCAGCATGGATCGCCATCATTGAATTGATTGTCAGAAAGCTTGAAAATGTTCTCCGGAAATCCATCAGAGCTCTTCATGGTTATCTTTTCGAGGAATCGTAGTTGAGAGACACACTCCCTTACTTTGCGGAGTCATGTGGCAATGTGGTCTTTTCGCCATCACGCAGCCGTGACGAAGGTTTTAGGGGGGCAGTGGGACAGGAACACCCTAGAGCATGGAGCCTTGACCCCCTTTCCCTAATACCATCTCATTACCGTCTTCCGAATTCATGCATCATTTAGTCACAGTTCGAATGGATCCAGCTTACTGTGGGCTGAAGAGTTTCTCGCTCCATCTGCCCTCCTCTCTCCCAATCTCACTCTTCCTGTCCTCTTTCCAATGTAGGGTGCGTATTTTTTATTTCTTCTCTGTTGCTTAGCCCTCCTTTGTCTTCCTTTCTCATTTACATTTTCTACAATAGCCTGCGTTCAGTTCTTTTGAGGATGAATTTCATCATTGTGCATTCCTGTTGAGCGAGCCCCTGCTCCTTTTTGTTTGCCGAGCGTGAATGTGCTTGTGTACTTGTGAAAATTGATTACAAACCATATTATGCCTGTCAAGTATGAACCTGCTCCTTTTCTTGCAGTAGGATGCTGCCAACAAAACATTTGGTCGTAATCTTCAGCCTATTTTTGAACCCTAGTAATTATAGTCCACAGCAGGGACACCATGCCAAGCTGTGTGTAAAGAAAGCAAAAAAGGTGATGGACAGAGAGACTAGGGAGGAAGGTTCCAACCTCAGGAGAATGAAAGGGAGGTATCTGTGGAAACATCTCAGGTGGACTACCAAACAGTGTGAGTGTATGTATGTTCTCTTGGCTTTTTGGGTGAGCTCTTGTTCGGCCAACCAGTGGTAAGTTCCCATCCTCAGGTTGAAGACCGTAGGATGGCATAGACTTGTGTTTTCTGTCAGAAAAAATAACATCTCAATGATTCAGACGGTTGTCTCAATCTTCTCAATGATCTCCACCATGGATTTGGATGGCGAAAGCAGAGTGCATTCGTCTTGCTCCCACAGGCTACCAGGACTAGAGTCTCCATCTGTGCTCAACTCGTCATCCTCCTCTTCCTCGTCCTCATCATCCTCGCAGGAATCTTCATCGCAAGATTCCATGTAGTGCAGACCCAAGGCGTTGATGCCGGAATCCTCCGAGCTGGATGGTGACGAACAGTGGTCCATTTTGGGCCCCACTTTTTTCCCTTGCTTGCCTGGAGTTTGACCTGCTTGGGCCACCTGCTTGTGAACTTGCTGGGTGGGCGCCTGGGTCTGCAAAGCCTGCGGCTGCTGCTGTGGTGGGCTCGGTATCGCCGGCGGCGGTCTCTGCACATAGCACATCTTTCCATTGATCCGCTTCACAATATAGTCGTCGACAAACAGGTCGGAGATGATGCAAAACTTGGGCGACTCTGGGCAGGGCGGGGCTTTGAAGTTGGGGGCAGTCCTGAGGAGGCGCTCAGTCAGGGAGATGGACAAGTTCATGGTTTGGGTATGATCTGAGGGCAGGGCAGGGACCGAGGTGCTGGGAAGCTGGCAGACACTGGTCATCGGCTGGTAGACATATTTACCTAGAAAAGACAGAAGGAGACAAGGGTTCAGAACAGAAGTGGACGCGAGGCCTCTGAAATACAAAGTTAGAACTGTGGCTTCTTATGAATATTTAATTGAACATCCCCCTGCACGGGGCAAATTTACCCAAGACAGATTTGGCCTCTGGAGTGTGGTTCTTTGCTTCTGTACTGAAGCAGCAAAGCTGGTGTAGGTAGGTAATGGAAATTAACTAGAGGCTTATATGCATAGTATTGTGCTTATTACAGGGGGTCCTTGAGTTAAAACTGTGATCCATTCCTAAAACAATGATGTAACCAACAAAGCAATACAAACAGAAAATGTGTGCTTCGATAAGCCTACTCCCGCTCTCATATGGAGTGTTAATGCATATTCTGCCCGTTCCATGTATTCTTCAGCTGCGTGCAACTAAATTAGTTTGCCTATGTGAGAGTCGTAAACTCCAGATATCATATTTCAAGACCCTCGTAACTCGAGGACCCCATGTACATGCCAAAATCAGAAAATGCTTGCCTAAAATGTCTTCCGTTGGGTATCACATAGGATTTTTAAAATCACGAATACTGGTTAATGTCACATTTATTAATGTAGCAACGTATGGCATATTATTGTCTGCAACATTTGATATAATGTTTTGCTAGGTAGCATAACTAAAAAAGATCAAATAAAACAACAGTATGTCAGAAACCACAAAATCAAGTCTATTCGAGTACCTAACGACATGCAGTTTGAGGAAAGTGTGTGTGATGGTTCAAGCACGCAGTTAGCACAATGCTAGTCAGTGGTGTATAAACTTCCATTACAGATTAGATACATTAGCAGCATGGTTTTTGTAAAAGCAAGCAAAATGTGGACAGCAAATTTGTCTTGAAAGCTCTGTAAATTGGGTTTTAGGAGCCGTCGTCAGAGATTAGGCTGAGTCATTGTTTTAAGATGCAACATGTGATAGGCAACTGCTCAGGGAGAAAGAACAGAGGTGGTGGAGTCAAAAAGTCATTAAAGTACTAAAACAAAATCAATAAGGAGACAAGTGGCAAACAGGGTAAGAGAAAGAAGTGGAAAGAACAAAAAGACTGAACGAGATGCAGCTGATTCACAGAATAGAGAAATCAATCAAAATTTGAATGTAATGACTGAGATACAAAGTTTTAATAAGAAATACTAATTCACATCCCAGTATTTTGCACAGAACATTTGCTGACAACTGTTTAAACTATGTATTTTTTGTTTGTTTGTTTTTTTAGTGTGCCAGACAGATTGTACAGACGACAAAGCTACAGACAATTAACTCTGGTGATTCGTTTTTCTCAAAATGATTTTCTTTTACTTGTAAGTATGAGACGAGGGACCTGCTGCTCTTTTTTGAGCAGCAGCCAAATGGACCAATAGATATTTCGGCCAAATGGACCAATAGACATGGTCCAGAATTACTTGGAAGACAATCTTGTTTTATTAATGGCCATTAAGGTTAAGAACGCTCTCCCCTACTTCTACAAAGTTACCGTTTCAGATGTTTTATTATGGTATAGATGAAGCGACGGTCATTTTACCCAGTTTTGCTTCGTGCCTCCCACATTCTGCATGAAAAAATAGGCCACATTCGGTTTGCAGTCATTTTCAGTCTTGCATGATAGCGGAATATGAATGTATTTCCTGCAGGGCAGATATGGACTCCTGACTATAAAATGCTTTGAGAAAGAGACATAAAGAGCAGCCCAGTTAGATGGAGCTTAGCGTAAAAATCATTTCCGAAGCAGCAGCACTGATCCCGTTTATGTCTGCCGTGCCTGTCTGACACAAAAAGCCAAAACCGTTTTCCACAAAACAACATAAAATCATTTCCGAACTTTTTTCCCAGTGTTATATTTAAGTGCTTGTGGCGCCCCGCGAATCGTGATTTCTCCAGTTAGCAAATGACAGGTCGGTTTGGACTCGCCTTCTAACAATTGGGGTGCCATTTGTGTCCTGCTGATATAATGCTTACAAATCTGAATGTAAAGAGAAAGTAGAGAGAAAGTAAAGCACACAGTACAGTGCACAGTCAGCCCATGTGCATATTCCAGATAAAACACTAATACAACTTCTCAGCTTTTTGCCTGCCCCAACCAGTTGTGACTGGTGTTTCTTGAAATATACTTTTAAAAACACTTTCTTTTTTTGCTTGTATTTGTGCATGAATGTGTGAACGCCTTTAAAACGTCATGCTTGAAACATGGATTATAGGCCATTGATACAGACTGATGATAAGTATAATATAATTTACTGGTTGTTAATAAGAAAAAAAATGTTTTTATATCTATGCAGCTCTGTATGCTAACTCTGTTGACCCAGTTTCTGTTGAAGACTCTTTTCTATTCTTTCTATACTTGTGTTTTTTCCCTCAAACTATGTAAATGCATGCACCATTTGGATAAAATTATTTTCCCTGATCTCAATCCCATTCAACACCTTTGGGGTGTACTGGAACGGAGATTGCGAGCCAGACCTTCTTGTCCAACATCAGAATGGACAAAAAGAAACTCCAAAATTTTGTGCAAAGCCTTCCAATGAGAGTGGAAGCTGTAATAAAAAAAGCAGGACCGGGATTCATATTAAAGTCTATATATTTAAATGCACTTTCATTAAAGGCCCTGTTGGTGGGATGGTCAGGCGTCCAAATACATTTGTCCATATAGTGCATGTGCTTGCTTAGGTAAAAGGATATTTTTGGTTTCATACTGGTTCAATGCATAAAAATGAAGGAGAAAACTGTAAAATGGTAGAACCTGAACCTGAAAATAAATGAAAACGATATGAAGACTGTGCATGCTTTGATGTGGGCATCCAAGAGTACAACCTGATTTTCATTGTCAGTATCAATCAAGAACCCAGGAACTGACATATATTCTGAAGTAACCATGAACTGGCAAAATCTCTCTTACCATCTCCACTTCATCTCTAGAATCGTAAGAGATGGGAAGACAGAAAAGTGAATGTGACAGCTATTAGAGCACTAACCACCTTAATAATGTCTGTCCTTGAGTGTGTTACCAGACTCACTACTCTACAGTCTCTACTCCTTATATTTTATTCAACATCTGTAGGTATTGCCCGAGCTTGTTAATTTAATCTCACAAGCACCAGTCACCTTGAGTCAAGAGGAGTATAATTCACCCCAAAAATACAGATATTTGCAGATAAGCATGGTTCTAACTAGCTTTAGTAAACTGGCATTAGCATTAGCTTTCGCTAAATTGTTCAGTACATTAACATGTTTGACGTATTAGCGTAAGTGTTCAGTACATTACCATTGTGATGTACTAGTTCAAGTGTTCTGGACATACTTAAGTTTTCAGTACACTGACTGAGTGTTCAGGATATTAACACGTTTGAGGTATTAGTGTAAGTGTTCAGTACATTGATGTGTTTGTACTAGCTGTACTAGCTAGTGTTTAGTACAGTAAAATGTTTGATGAACTAGCTTAAGTGTTGAGTGCGTTAACATTTTTGATGTTCTTGCTTAAGTGTTCAGGACAGCAACATGTTTGATGTACTAGCTTAAGTGTTTAGTACATTAACATGTAGTACATTGCCATACTAGCTGTAGTGTTTACTACATTATTATTTTTGATTGTAGTTGTTGAAGTTTGTACTATATTAGCTTTGTTTTTGTCATACTATCTGAGGCATTCACATTGCTATTTCCTTGCATGCTAGATAAAGTGGTCTCTTCATTAAAAGTATTTCTTTCGTACTAGCTACACCACTTAATTTTTGGCAACAGCTGAGGTTTTTGCTATATTAGCATGTTTTTTTGTACTAGCTGAATGAAATATTTACTACATTAGCATTTTAATGTACTAGTTAAAGTGTTTACTATATTAGCATTTAGCCATACTGAGGTATTCACAAAATTTCATAACATTAAATGTGCATTCTCTACATTATTTTCATTTACTACACTTCATTTTTAGCAACAACTGAGCTGTTCTCTCCACTCGTTGAGGTACAATATTTCTCCAGAATTTAGGAGGAAAGCTTGCTTCAGTAGAGTGTAAAAGTGCATTTGCACCAATGACGCTCTTCAAACACACTTCCACTAACACCACATCTAGTTTCCGATACAATGGGTTAACGTTTGAGTGCTCCCTGCAATTCCGTTTTCTCTGCGGCCGCACACCCCCTTGGATTCCACTTGAGGACCGATGAACAGGGCGGAAAGCGGGAGAGGTTTTTAGCCTGAGTCGTTCATTTAAATGACAATAGCCTTTACATAATTACACTTCTAGCAATATGACAGCGCTTTCTAAATCAGGGTAGGAAATGTGAGTTGTAAAAGGTCTGTTTGCATTTCAAACTTTGAATAAAGTGAAAAAAAAAAATCAGGCGGGAATTATTCCCTGACAATAATCTACTCAAGCGGTTTTCTCAATGTCTCTAGCTTTGCCAATAAGACACGTCTTTTTTAAGAACCTTTGTTCAGTTGAGGCTGGTCCTTATGGTAAACACATATCTATACATTTGTGTGCCCTACTTTTTTTCCCCCTGCCGTAATCCCCGGAGAATGGACGAGAACTCTCTATTTGAATAATGCAAGCTATTCCTGTAGAAAATCTAATGAGGAGCCATTGTTCCTCCTGCCACAGAAGAGACTCAAGGGTCTATGCTAAAGCCCGTGCTAATAGAAATCCCTCAGAAATGTCCCTCGGATGATTCAAAAATCTGTCCTGTAACTCATTACAGAGACATTATCCTATAACCTGTGCAGACCTAGTGTAGCCTGAATTACTGAATTGGGTGTTTTTCCCCCTAAAGCTAGCTGAATGCATGCACAATATGGACAAAAGTATTGGGACACTCCGATTTTTCACATAAGCTTCAACAGACATTTTGAAGAATGCCACGTTCTGTGGACCCAGTTTGGTGAAGAACCTTTTCTATTCCAGCAGGACTGTGTCCCAGTTCACAAATCGAGCTCAATAAAGACTTGGCTGGAGAAGTTCAGCACCTCTGGGATGAACTGGAACGAGGATTGTGATCCAGACCTTCTCGTCCAACATCAGTGTCTGACCTCATAAATGCTCTACAGAATGAGTGGACACTAATTCACACAGAAACTCCAAAATCTTGTGGAAAGCCTTCCAAGAAGAGGGGAAGATGTTATAGCTGCGAAGGTGGAGCAACTCCAGATTAAATTCAATGTGTTTGAATACAATATAATTGAAGTCCTTGTGTGTGTAATGGTCAGGTGCACCAATACTTTTGTCCATATACTGTATGAGAGAGGCTGTTTTCGGTGTTTAGTAGTCAGTACCTCAGAACGCAGAATGAGATGCTTCATGTATGAATGGAATGGCTGTCACACTGATTAAAAAAATTAATTGCAGTGGACTCTTATTTTTTTCCAGAGCTGTATGTCTTAGATTGTAGTCCCTTTTCAGTTCATTGATAAAGACGCAAAAGAACCTGCGGTCCGGTAAGTGCAGACCACTCTCTCTGATGGAACCCCCTACTGGGAACTTAAAAAGATTAACTTCACTCTCAGCCACTTCCAGCACAGCTGATCTATCTTCAAGCCGTGCCTGAAGTTTCATCTCTCTGTTGCACAAGACGGTGATGAAAGACACTGAAATGGCCCACTTTTGAGATGTGATTTACGAGGTGCAGTTCTGAGTGTTGTATTAGGATAAATTTAGTCAGATCAGTAAAAGTATCCCGTGAGCGGCAATCGAGTGACAGTCGTTCTATGAATAACTGAACACGCGCTAAATTATTCACTACCACGGCTAGTGCTGTTGTGCCCTTGAGCCCTATGAATGAAGATCTAGACCTGGAGGATTGGTCGATCTTCAGCGTTAGCGTGATGAGCATTCACAAAACTTCTGCATGTTTCTTTAACAATCATATACGTCTGA
>JBBMFX010000080.1:17076222-17086448 GCA_037832545.1 Rhabdalestes septentrionalis | reverse complement strand
TGTCTGTCTGTCTATCTGTCTATCTATCTATCTATCTATCTATATATCTATAGATTATCCCAGTATATATATATCGACACCTATGAGGTTTCTGCCACACAGTGATAATGTATACATTTACATATATGCTCATGTTATACATACATTTTTGTATTATTTGTATGGTGTTTAGACTTTATTCATCCGACCCAGATGAAAACGCTGCCTGTTGCCACAACACAGCGACTCTGTATACAGTCAACAGCGCTTTAATACTGACCGAGCCAAGACAACGGAAGAATAAAATGCAAAACGTAAAGTTTATTTCTTCAGTGGGGACAACATAGTGGACATTTACATGTAATCTGAGACACTGCTCGTTTCATATTGAAATACAAACATTGCTGTGCTTCCCTATTACTTGTCCTGGACTACTTTAAGGAATACTCCAGCATTTCTCAACCTACTCAGCAGTTGTTGTGGCCAAATACTATTAATTATCTTAGACACACTTACTTGTACGTAGAAAATGACCGAAAACAGAATCAATGGATATTTGCCTTCTTTAGCATTCACAAACTCTACAAACGGTACTGATAAGTTACGCTGCAAATCTTTTGTCATTTGTTGCACGAGATCAGTTTTCCAAAATCAAACAGACACCTTTTACTTGTTTTCTAATTAAACAAAAGTACGTACTATATAGAAAACACTGAAATATGGCAAAATTCTGCACATTTTTCTGCACAATTGCTATTTCTGCATATGTAAGACACCAAAAATGCTTAAACTGCATTGTCTTAGTCTTTATCCAATATTACTAACAGCAAATAAAAGAACTGGTGTGCATCAAAATGTGCAGAAGTGTAGAGGATGTGTATTTACACTTGCAAATTCAACAAAAATATTACATACCGAAAAGGTTTTTGCATTCAGCCGTATAATAAAGTGGTGGAGAGACTATACAGGCTCTATCTGGTAGTGACGGACACTGGAAAATGTTAGAAAATTACACTGCTTCTTCCTAAAAGCAGTACTTTCAGCCCTGAATTAAACTAATTGTCAGGAGTGAAGTATTTAAGTCCTGTTAGACACGTACCTCAAGGGTTCATTCATGGAATTCGGCAAGTGCCAATCGGTTCTGCTTACAACTGTGCTTTAAGTCGGAAGGTTTTCTGTTGCTTTCCAAGGGCGAGTAAAAGTGTCGAAGTCATCGTCATGGTACGGCCGCACGAAGAGACTTCCTTTAAACCAGGGGTGCCAAGACTTGCGCACAAAGGGCCGGCGCAGCTGCAGGTTCTCGTTCTGAACAAGCAGGAGCGCCCGATTGACAGTTTGAAGACTGAAACCAAAGTGGAATCAGGTGGGACCCACACCACAACAGCTTTAAACTATCCAATAGGAGGACAACGACACTGTCATGGTTCATCTGAGAAAGTTGACCAACTAAAACTTGTATTTTCTTGAAACACCCCCAGGATTAGGGAACAGCCAAGCATAGAAACTCGAGCCACGTCTTAATTTAAATCTTATAAAACTGAACATTTTCGGGCCCTAATGGCCACTAGCACACGGTGAGAAAGGGAACGACTCACCATTTATAAGACTCAGGACTATCAAAACGAACCAAAATTCAAGTTATTTAAAATACGGGTACACAAACCATACATAAAATGAAAGAAAAAAAAAAAAACACTCCTTCCATTAGTGAGTGAATCACCATTCAGGTGACAAAAAAACACACAAAAAAAATCACTCCTCTCTGTTGGTGGAGCGTCTGCTTCTTCAGTACCGTCCTGTTGGAAAAGATAGAGATTAATATTAGGAAACAAATGTAGTTTGGATGTTTTACAGTAGAAACAACGCTCCAATAAGCCATTAATAGAAGCGAAATTGTTTTTAAATCTAATATTCGCATCTAATCTATCATCTGAAACCTGTCTCTAACACCTATATAGAAAAACTGTATAGGTAGTAGATACTAGAGGTCGACCGATATATCGGTTTTGCCGATTAATCGGCACCGATAGTTGATTCCCAGAACTAATCGGTTATCGCCAAAAATCCACGCCTATAGTTTTTCCGGGGTTAATTTTTGTTTCAGTTTGAAAGCATGTCTTTAATTTACCTCAATATTTATTCTTATATATTTATATTTATTTCATATAGCACATTTTCATGATTCAGTACTGTTTTTTTGTTTGTTTTTTGTAATAAAGTTCAGTACTATTTTACTTGTTTTTATTGAGTTTTTTTTTTAAATCCAGTATCCATTTTAAAAACTATCGGTTAATTAATCGGACCAACCTAGCTATCGGTATCGGTAAAATTCAATATCGGTCGACCTCTAGTAGAGACAGGTTTGGTGAACACTTGCCATATTTTGTTACATTCTTCATCTAAACATCTTAAAACTGACTCTTTTTCATAACTCTGTAAAGGTCACGTTATTAATTTTGTTCATTTTAAGACGAGGTTCCCCAAAGACGATGCAACATCTCAGGTTTCAGTCTGACACAGTGGAACCAGTTTCTTAAAGAGTATGGATACAACCAAGGCAGCTGGTGGCCTGGTGGTTAAAGGGGCGCCAGCTGAAGGATTCGAGCCCAGAAGGGTGTGGGATCGAACCCTAGGACTGCTAGTGGCACCACTGAGATAACCCTGAGTAAGGTGCCATCCTCAAACACGGCTTCACTTGATGAATGAGTTAAATGCAGAGAAAATCTCTGCGGCATGTTCGCGTACAACCAACGGACTGGAAATACAAATCTGCTGTGACATGATGAAGCATAAACACAGTATCCACTTAACCAGAGCCCTAAAATCTGTTACTGTGTTCCTCCGGTTTCACTGACTGAGAGGGAGAGGTGATGTGCAAGCAGATGGAACGACATGCCCCTGCAGCCATTAGCCAACATGCTGACCACACCAGCTACACTAGAGTGAGATGTTTTATTATTACGCCCTCACCCTCTGCCAGGAATAAGAAAACAAAGAAGAATAAGAAAACAAAACGTGACCTCACCCACACTTTTTTGGGGAATGTGTCTGTTTGCAAAGTTCTACCACTAATGAGCGGTTTACTTACTTGGGGAGTAGGACCGCGACCGAGAGCGCGATCTGTAACCTCCGCGGCTGTAGTAGGGCGACGGAGACCTGCGCCTACACACACACACACACACACA
Source organism: Rhabdalestes septentrionalis (assembly GCA_037832545.1). NCBI lineage: Eukaryota > Metazoa > Chordata > Actinopteri > Characiformes > Alestidae > Rhabdalestes > Rhabdalestes septentrionalis. Next base: position 17,083,284 of record JBBMFX010000080.1, on the reverse strand, counting down.
CACACACACACACACACACACACACACACACACACACACACACACACACACACATTAAAAAGATCAAACTTTGAGACACTGATGAACAAATTCAAGTTAAATGTTATTAAGCATCTAGTAGACCCTCTCAAAGTGTATTGTATACTGTGTTCCAAATTATGCGGCAAATGTTTTTGTTCATATTTCCCCTAAATAGTCGATGCCACTGACAATGAACAGCCTCCTTCATTTGTTTCCTTTTACTGAGACTTAACAATGAATCTAATTATCAAACCTGACTGAGATAATCCTCAATGATCTAAACAGACAGGAGAAACTACGCAAGCAAAAACTTGAGCAGAAAAACAAAAACCTGAATGTTTATTCAACTCTAAATGCATTTTACTTTGGAGCACAGAGCATGAAGGAAACATCCCGCACACTAGTAAATCTAAACTTAAAATCTTCTATTAGAATTAGAGATCGACCGACGTATCGGTTTACCAATATTTTTCCAGATATTTAAGCATTTTACCATAATCGGTTATCGGTTTTGTGATATCGGGTTTACCGATAAACAGCGCCATCTGGTGGGTGTTTTGAGAATTACACGCATGATCGCCATTTCAGCACAGCTTCTGAGGGGAAACTGTGTGCAAAAGTAAAGTATACATACTTGCTTCCCTATATTTAGTAAACTTTATTAAACATAACAGCTATTAATGCTTTATCACACAACCTTTTTTTGAAGCTTGAGTTAAGGATGCCAGTTCATGACCTTAGCATGTAGCTATTCTGCGAGCTCAGCGAAGAGGTGGGGCAGTTTCTGTTTAAAGTCAGTGAGGGTCTCCGCAGTTGTGACAGTCTGGAATTTCCCAAAGACTCGAGTTTGAATAAGAGATTTGTAAAGGTAACATGTTTTTTTTCTTTGTATATATATTATGCCTGGTAGACATTGTAAGACTTAAGATTTTGAACTATTCCCAGGCGAAATATAACAACTGTGTTTATTTCTTTGGTCACAGTCCTAAACAGAGGTCCTACGTCGTGACTTTAGGGAGGTTCGAAGAAGCCCGTCATCACGGCGACCTGAGATTATAACGCAACAGTGTCAAAAAATGTAAGAAGACACCTCAAATGTGCAGCAACGGGCTAAAACTATTGACCAGCCAATCAAAACTCAGCATAAAATGGTTTATTTATCAAAATTTCAACAGCAAGTAGGAGAAACAAAGGAGCACCGGCTCGCCGTCTCTTCTTTGGATTTTTCGCCACACACATTAAAAGGCAACCGCCATAGCAACCGTCGCTCTTCCACACTAACTTGCGTCGTAGCTTCCGATTCAACATTCGTCACCATCATACAGCCTCAACTTACACTGTACGCAAACTAATTTGATCCACGTTGCTCAGCGTGATTTGTAATGATCTTATAAGACTGCTAAATCTCATCAAGTGTTCTCCACACAACTAATGACCTTTAAAATGATTTCTCCCACATTTTATGCAATTAGGAAAAAAAAAACGGTTCTCTGATGGACTGAATTCTATACGTAACCTAAAGTGACTGTTCTATGGTGTTGCAAAATAATACCCAAAAGCTGCAGCACTCGTTTACCTGTACGATTTGTAATATTCTCTCTCATCATAGCGCTCGTATCCTCGATCGTAGCCCCGATCGCAATAATCTCTGGAGCGGCTGGAGGAGACGCTGGGTCTTCCTCCTCCTCCTCCTCCTCCTCCTCCTCCTCCTCCTCCTCCTCCTCCCCCTCCGCTGCTAATAGAGAGAAAGAGATTTTATTTATCCCTCTTTCTTAAAGGTGCAGCTTAGCATGAAGTCCAATTTACAGTCCTCCTGTTCCAGATCCTGAACACAGTCAATTGGCAAATAAATAGGTCTGAGGTTTGCTTTAGTTTTACAGTTATGTAGCCAAGTAACAGAAGCTTATGTATTTAAATTAGCACATACACTGCAGGCCAAACTGAGGAAACCTCAAATATACTTATGTTTAATGTTATGTTTACATTAGGGTGGCTATACCAAACGTTGTTTTCTTTTCAACTTGGACAGTGGAGTTTGTCCTAGATCAGCGTCAAACCGCAACACTTACTAAGTGGGTCGCCCCATGTAGATGCCAGGTGTGGGGGTGTGTGGTCTTTTCGTGATGGAAAAGTCCACACGGATCCGGCGCCCATCCAGCTCCATGCCGTTAGCTCGCTCTTTTGCCTAAAACACGGGAGTGGACATTTTAGAAAACAAATAATTGAAGTGAAAGTGGCCATTCTGTCATGGGTTAACACACCACAGCACACAATGTGGAATTCTTCCTCTGTATTTAACCCAGTCTAGTGAAGCAGCAGGCAGTGTGTGGGCAGGGTACCTCAGAGGTGCTAAATAGCCTTGGGAATTGAACTCTCAACTTCCTAATCATGGGGCAAACACCCTAAGCACTAGGCCAATTAATCACAGAAATAAGAGACCAACCACTGAGGTTTGTCTGTTAAGAGCAAAATAAAAAGGGGTTGATCCAAGTGGTACGCAAATGAGCGGCAGTTTTCAGTCTTCACAGCGCACCTCACGCGGACCTCATTTGTGACTTCATACTGCGTGCCCCGAGCCGCCCATCCCAGATATAGTTGATTGGTGGATTTCGGTGGATGTTGGAGGAGGGTGGATGTTGACTTAAGTCTTGCTTTACAGGTCCTTGATACAGTTGTGGACTACTTATGCACTGATGTACGTCGCTCTGGACAAGGGCGTCAGCTAAATGCCGTAAATGTAAATGATATGAGATCCCCCGCAAACAAAACAAAAAACCCCTCTACCTAAAAAATTTTTTTTTTCTGGAAATTGTCAATTTTATATCGGACCAAAAAAACAATAATTCCAAATAAATATTCAAACACTTCTTAAAAACACAACAAGTTTAACCATAAGTTGTTTTCCCTCTGTGTCTACACTTCCATTAAGCGGCTTTCAGACCGAACGCAGCATGAGCTGCGCTCGCCGCGGGGCTTGCGCATTCTCTTACAAATCAGCGAGTTGTGCTCAACGCTGCGAGGCTCAGCGCAAAAAAGTGGCCATGCTTTTTTAAATTCACCTGTTCTGTTTTTGTCCCGGCCGGCGGCCATTAGCTCTGTTAGCATTAGCTCTGTTAGCACAAAGAAATAAGTCTGTGGGGGTGTGAGATTTTCAAGAGCCACTTAAAAACTCATAAGGGGCAGGTCAAGAAGAATATATTTTATATTCATAGTTAAAGGAAGTTCGTCCCTACTGTTTGTAATCTCATTTTGATCTCAACTCAACTGGTAAAAATCACTTCACAAGAAGATTGCAACATAGATTGTCTGCTACATCACATATCACATTTTAATAATAACAGCAATAATAATAAATGTTGTTACATCTCCATATCCGCTGTGAGTGTGTGTGTGTTTTTTTAAGGAACAGACCACTAGCCCACTTCAACAAATTTCAACTTTGACCGCAGTGCCCGCACAAGCCCGCCAAGCTCGGCGCAACGCGACGGCACTCTTGCGCTGCGCAAGACATAGGAAATAATGGGTTTCTGAGCAAAGCGCAGCGCATGCCGCGTTCGGTCTGAAACCCGCTTAAGGCAGCAAAAAAGGCCTCAACAGTCAACACACCGTATAATGCTTTAGAGACCCAGCTTTCCTTTAGACAAGCATTTATCGGTTTTATAGGAAAGCAAGTACATAAAACAAATTAAAGCTGATGGCAGCTTTAACTTGTTTTATGTACTTGCTTTCCTATATCAAGTTATTTCACCTGACTAGTTTTGTTTGTGCACTGGCTAGGTTGAGGTGAGTCAGAGACACCGAATTTAGTGAAGAACTGAGGAGTTTTTGAAGCTACAGGCCTGTTTGAAGGTCCGTCCTTGTCACATTCAGATCAATGTGGGGTGTTTTTGCAGCCTTAGTCTTTTTCCACACCCACACACCAAAACAACCAGACTCACCTCCTTTGAGTCCTCCTTGTTCTCGAAGTAGACGAAGGCGAAGCCTCGTGAGCGGCGCGACTGTTGGTCGTAGACGATGCTGACGCTGCTCAGGGGGCCGTACTTGGAGAACACCTCCCTCAAGTCCCGCTCTGTGGTATACAGGCTCAGGCCGAACACACCCAGGCAGCAGTTGGGGTCCGGATTCGCCTGCGGTCAGAAGTGACAGCATTACTTGCAGGTACACTGTTAACCAATCATTGCCAAGTGCATGTCTATGCTTGATTCAAACACGCCAATGCAATTAATGAAAAATAGCTTGTGGGAGCTCAGCCAGCAAGCTAGTTTAAGAGGAGCTGAAGTGGACCAAAAAAAAGCTGAAGTGGATTTCTTGTGCTGCGTTGCAACCTTTCTTACTCGCCTGGTGAGCTGTGCATCCAGCCAAGGACAACATTACTGCTTAGCATGAAAAAGAAAATGTTTGACATTTACAAGGCGCTTCGAAATAGCCACTGGTTTTTGACATCCCCTTTGGTCCAGCGGATGACCTTTGATTACAAAGACCGTCGTGAAAGCCCAAGGAAGTTTAGAAGAGCCGCAGTACAAAACTGCAAATGAACCAAAAAAACAAGAACCCACAGGCAAAGAAACTAAAACACTGTGGGATCTCTTGTACACCTAATTCTTTTAATTTAAGTCTCTCATTTATGGTACTCACAATAATTAGCATTTTCCTTAAATTCAACTTCACATCTGCAGGTAAAAATGTCACACCTCACTTGGGAACACTGTGTGAATATGTAATTGTGTGATGGCTCAGACAGAAAAATAAATGACTGTTGTTGCCCTCAGTGTGAACGTATGGTGAAATGGAGTCGATTACGAAGGGGCTCGTACCCGGTTGCCGACATGCCGCCTGCGGTTGGACATCGGTGAGTGACTGTGGCTGCGGCGCCGGCGATACTCGCGGCTGTAAGACCGGCTGCGGGATCGGTGCCGGCGGGAATGAGAGCGCGAGCGAGAACGAGAATGAGAACGAGAATAGTGACGCCTCGAGCTCCGGCGAGAATGAGACCTGTGGGAATAAAGAAAGAAAAAAAAATCATCACTCCGTCTTCTATTTACAATCTTACTAGTGATTTCTAGTAGTGTTTCCTCACTTCTGTTCACATTTTAGTGATTTACACTTTAAACACCCCTGAGCCAACCTAATTAAAAGACTTTTCTGGGCATGTTAAAGCAATAAAAGCATCTCTTACCCAGACTAGAAAATGGACCTGAAGGACCACCTTTCCAATCAGTTTAATGTTTTTAACCACAGCCCAGAATAGTCTGTTAAATATTATCTATAAGTGTGTTGAGACCATGTAAAGCCCTGAATTGGCTGGTAAATGGGCAATATCAACACTGAGGTTTATATTCCATCCATTCCAACTATTCCAGCTCCACACATCCATCTCTACACTAAATGTAACTTTTGTACTGTTGTGTTGCCTGTATGAACCTTTTGTCCTGTCGAACATTATGTTCAGTGTTACTATATGTTGCACCAGGGCCATGGGGAAACATTGTCTCATCACAACTTTGTATATGTATAAAGAATGCTGATGAATATATAAAGTGAACCTTGAAAGTGGTCCTCCGGGGTCAAGGTTGAAAACCAACCATATATCTGGAATTGGAGGACCACCTTTCCAGCTAATTTAGTGTTTTTGCTGCTTTGACACTCCCACTTTAGCTCGGAAAATGCCAATATAACTTGGATCTGGACCTGGAGGACCCCCTTTCCAGCACCTTTACTGCTTTGTCACATCCACCTCAGCCCAGAAAATGATATGAGTTTGGATCAGGTGTGTTGAGCATGTAAAGCACCAAAATTCCTGATAAGGACCATAACCAGGATGGGGAGCCACTGATCTCCCTCTTTAATGGTTTTTCACCACAGCCCAGGAAATTCTTAAATTGAGTCGAGACCATGTAAAGCACTAAAATGGCTGGTAAAGTGGTCCTCCAGCATCAATGTGGGAAAACCACCCATATATCACTTTCCAGCAATTTTAGGGTTTTTTGCTGCTTTGACCCTCCCACAATATCTTTGGCCCAGAAAAGGTCTATCGCTAAGAAGGTTCTCGCCTGGACTTTGATCTGGATCTGGAGGATCCCATTTCCAGCACTTTTACTGATTTGTCACACCCACTTCAGCCCAGAACATGATATTAATTAGTTTGGAATTAGTCAGTCAGGTGTGCTGATCATGTAAAGAACTAAAATTGCCAAAGAACCAGGACGGGGAGCCATGTCCCTCTTTAAAGGTCCTTACCTGGACTTGGATCTGGACCGGGATCGGGATTTGGATCTTGAGTGGTGGGACCCATCTTTAGAGTGCGCGGGAGACCGCCTCGGGGTTTCGCTGTTGGATTTGACGGAGCCTCTCGGACTCCGGCTCCTAGAACGGGACTCCTGCACGGATCAGAGCGGATTAGAACCAGAGAAACTGAAAAGTCGTCCAATTCATGGCTTCAGGCCTGTTTACTGAATAAGCATGTTGACAAACAGCACTGACTGTCATGACTCCAGGCTTCATGTTGGCTAAAAAGTGTTGACAAATGGACGGCCTTGAGTCCAGGCCCACAACTGTCTAAGCATGCTGTCATAGAAGCTGGACTGACTCCATTACAGTCGACCATGGAAGAACATTTTAGAAAATTCTAAATGTCTTTGGCATGAGAATCTTGTCTTTACACTCTATTTGCATTTATCGTAGAAACAATAGCATGCAGTGTGTATTTTTAAAAAAATAAATAAATAAATGTTTCTTTTTTAAAAAGAGAGATTGATATTCAGACAGAACAGACTAATGCAAATTACTTAGCCCTGTTTCATCTTATCCACCCGAACACTTCTGAGATTAACTTCACAACTTCAACCAACATTCTGTTCTTCTTTCTTCCGTTTCTTATTTCTGACTTCTTTGCATCTTGCCCATTCACTGCTCCCACAACACTCTACACGAGGGGAACTTCTTAGAACATCTCGTCACACAGAAATTAGCATGCACTCAAAATTAGGCCTCAATTAAAAAAAAAAAAAAAAAAAAAAAAAAAAAAAAAAAGACCCCACCCAA
>JBBMFX010000080.1:16973563-16984504 GCA_037832545.1 Rhabdalestes septentrionalis | reverse complement strand
TCATTCATTTATTCATTCATTCATTCATTCATTCATTTCTTCCTTCCTTCCTTCATTCATTTATTTATTCATTCATTCATTCATTTATTCATTCATTCATTTATTCCTTCCTTCATTCATTTATTCATTCATTCATTCATTTATTCATTCAATTATTCATTCATTCATTTATTCAGTTATTCAATTATTCATTCATTTATTCATTCATCCATCCATTTATTCATTCATGCATTCATTCATTCATTTATTCCTTCCTTTATTCATTCATTTATTCATTCATTAATTCATTTATTCATTCATTCATTCATTTATTTATTCAATCAATTATTCATTCATTCATTCATTTATTTATTCAATCAATTATTCATTCATCCATCCATTTATTCATTCATTTATTTATTTATTCATCCATTTATTCATTCATTTATTTATTTATTCATTCATTTATTTATTCATTCATTTATTTATTCATTCATTCATTCATTCATCCATGTGTCTATTCTGTTCTACTGCCAGGATAAACATCACTTTCTTAAATTTGCATTCTACCTGCCTGTCCTCATTCATTTGTTCATCCATGCATTTATTCATTTGTCTGTCCATTCGTTTAGCCATGACTAGGCCCGAAATTACTCTCGGTAGTTCCCAGAAGTCTGCCTTCGTCACACGTCCCTAAAATCTCTTAAAAACGATTTAAAGGAACTGCTTCACTGCTTGGATTTTCCCTCTCAACATGTTTCCCAATGAAGCCCCACAAGATCTGGCTGGATTTGGGCCTGAATTTCACTTCTAGTGCTGCAGTGTATCTTTGCATTTTCTCGCTGGAATATCCGTCATTTCTTACAGTTCCTTTATGTGAACACCCAGGATGAAGGAATCAGAATCAGCTCCTGTAAAATGGTTCTTTTTGCCATTCATTGTACTTTGGGCCTGCGTGTCACAGGTATAAAAGCACTTCCTCGGCGCCTGCAGCTCTGATGAGTTTCTTTGTTGTAAAAAGCAGGCTCCCCAACTCCTGCGACCTTAGCAGTGGCATGATTTTTTATCCTTTCCTCTCGGGGCGGAGAGAGGCCGGGGGTTATTCACTCGTGCTTAGCAGCATGCTGAGTTTGATGGATCAGCTCCATAAGTACTGTGGCTTGTACTCAGGTGCTCTCTCTCTCTCTCTCTCTCTCCTCTCTCTCTGGTTCTTCACAGATCATAGAGCATCTTCTCTCTATCGCTCTCTTTCTCACTCGCTCGCACACACACACAGGTCCTGGCCCCCTAGTGCGTTCACTCCTGCGAACATCCATCAAACCCAAACTAGAAGGCTCCTTCAGCTGGCAAATAACCTTCACTCAAGCTCGGTGGCGAACTAGCCGTGGATATAAAGACTCGCACTGAGCTCGCACCCGACCTCAGCCCGGCTCCGAGTGAATGTTGCGCTTTTACAGCCAAAGCAGCCACTTCCCATATGAAAAAGAAATACATAAAACTTCTAAAAGTCTTATACTGCCAGAAACAAAACCTTATATTGCACATACCACAAAAGTGGCCGATTTCTCATTTTCCTCATGTATGAATAAAGCTCACATCCGCAATGCTTATATGTTGCCTATATGCTGTAAAACGATATAAGTTTCACATTGTATGCATTTAATATGCATATAGTATGCACTTCTAACTATATATGAGGTTTATATGGAAGTCAAACTGCATATTAAATGCAGACAATGTGAAACTTATACAGTTTTACAACATATAAGCAACATATCAGCATTGCGGATGTGAGCTTTATTCATATATGAGGAAAATGAGAAATCGGACACTTTTGTTGTATGTGCCACATAAGGTTTTGTTTCTGGCAGTATAAGAATTTTCGACGTTTTATGTATTTCTTTTTCATATGGGTTAGTACGGGTTATACTCAGGGTTGCTTCAACGTAGACAGCATGGTGCGTTCAATTCAGTATTTACCAAAACAGCCAATGTTTACCAACATGTCTTACTTCCAATTCTATCTATTTTAGAAGGCAGTTAATCCACAGTGACTTAAAAGACGAGAGCGTTTTTTAGACGTACCCATGGACATCCATTCCTATGTGGAGTCCCACATGAGTTCTCTGGACAGGGACCATCTTTGTGATTATAGAAGACAACCCCACCCTCCTTTACGGCCGTTTCTAGAAGATGCGGTGTTATCAATCACACATTCTTCAACTTTTAGTTGTGACAAGTCAGCACACGGTTGGATAGACACAAAGGTGAAAGTTGGCAGAATTTGTGATTGCGTTGCAGCAGAAATTCTATATGAGATCTATGAAATAGATGCCCTGTGGTCATAGACCATCTCAGATAGAAGGCAGCAACACCGTTATTTGCAACTGTTTCACATCCCTAAACTACTACACGACACTGCATTGTCAATCATAAATTGGACCTAATTTTCCCCGTCCTTTACACCTCATTCACAGCCCTGTTAGAGATTTTGAGACTTGTGATGGCAAAAGTTTGTAGAATCTCTTATTGACAATGTAGTATCTGATAGGTATGTGAACAAATTGTAAACTAGAGTGGATTACGTAGTTAAATTGAATGAGTAAACCAATAGCCAGTACATTTGATCATTAATTCTCGAACATCTGTACAAACAAATCTATTTTGGTTCAACATTTTTGCTAAACATTAGGTTAGCATTGCAAAGGTGAATTACAGGTACAGTAAACACTGAAAATCTGGTATTATACTTCATTTTAATTGTGAAAGTAGATTCTCAATATTTCATTTTCTGTTCATTTTATATTTCCTGCATTTTCCCCAAGGATGTAAACTTACTAGGTTATAGTTACTGACTCCCCTGATTGTAAATAAGATTATCTTCACTGCATGAAATCCCAGCCACCGTGAGCTTCTTCTTTTCTCGTAAAACTGAACAACAGTAGCCACATCGCCCCCTACAGTTCCTGCCGTGTACAACAGTCTCAGATCCCCAGCATGTGTCACGGAGCATTTAAGACTGTTTTTTATTTGAAAGCAACCATTTTTTCCACAGTGTCTTCAATGACTTATTGACTTTGTTTGACGATGCTTTGCAGCCCCAGTCCTCTTCACAAAGGTGAACCAATATTAGCCAGAAGCTGCGAGGAAAGAATGTCGGATGTTGTTCATCCTGGTTTGGTTGACATTTCTTCTTCCTTTCCTCACCCCGCACACACTTTTTAATGTTGAAAGGGGGCGAATATGAAAATGAACGAAATAATAAACACTTACCAGGCAGAGAATCTGTGCCTGTCTGCTTATTTTGCCACAAATTCACATTATGCACGCCATAACTCACGCAGGCGGGGCAGTCGATGTGTTCGAATCGCAACTGTGAAGCACTTGGATCTGGAAAGAGCCTTATGAATCAAAGCAGTGGGCGCGAAGCCTGTCAGTTTAAATGTCGGCCGTTCACGCGAGGCCTTGGACTGAGCCATTTTATAAGGTGGAGCTCCTATCAGAGGAAATTGAGTTTTGGGAAAGCGCCTGTTTAAAGGAACGACACCCGGCTAACTCATCCTGAAAATGGGCGGCCGGGAAGGAAACCTAATGCACATGCCTCGCCGATTGATGGCTGCGCCCACCTTAAAAGCTGACTGACAAATCTGAAGCTCCAGAGGGAAGCTGCTTGTTTTTTTAGGTTTATCTAGGATCAGTTCTGTATACTCAAGTCCTGCTACAAGCTAAACAGCAGAATCGATCTCAGAACAGCACAAAAAAAGCCACTACCCTCAGAGCCATTTAAAAAAACTGAAACTAGGATTTCTGGCAGAGCCATCTGCATGTTCTTCAGGGGGGCTGGATTCAACATTTCAAGCTGGTTCTTTATAAAAGGGCCATTCAGGCCTGAAAGTAGACTTTAATATTTTTAGTCATGCCGTATTTCGTAGCTCAGTGTTCAGGATTTTGTTGCTTTATTATTTGATTGTCAAATATCAAGCAGGTTTTTGTGAATTTGTTGGGGTGGTCGGTGTCTAGAGGGTAAAACAATTCCCTGTGGACACGATGACCACAAGGTTGCAGGTTCAAATCCCTCCACTTTCTACCACGGTTTCCTTGAGCAAGTCTCGAGAGGGACTGTCCCTGTAACTAATGACTGTAAGACTCTCTAGATAAGGGCGTTGCCAAATGCCACTTTATCTTCTTTTTTACAACATTAAGGAATACCAGTGGAACCTTAACCACTGAGCAATAGGTTAATAAATACAGTGAAGCTAGCAAATCCAAACAGTGATTGTATATTTGTTCAGCAAAAACTCAATGCCAGGGGCATCCTTTAGCCCTGAGAAAATTGTAATGATGAGTTGAGGACTGAGGGGAGTCCTAGCTAGTGGGTGGAATTGGGCACGACTCTAATGGGCATTAAATTGTGGGGGAGCATGTTTATAATGAGCGTAGCAATCATTAAATTTCCCATTATGACCAGAATGTGCAGGTACAGCCTCTATGAGTTTTTACCCCAATAATGCAGTTGCAGAAAGCCTTTCAAGTTTTCAAGCCTTTTACACCCCTCAGCACATTTCCCTGCTCCATTTAAATAACAACTCCAGCTTATGAGACCAGCGACTCTTCTTTTCCGCCAGAAATGTTCCCACCTCAGCCTCGCTTTGGATTTCAAGACGCCGGTTGAGTACAATGAGTGAGCGACACGCATCACGCATCAGTTACAACTGGGTAGAGTTCATGTCCAGCCAGCCTGTGGACAATTTTCCACATAGAAAGCCTGCCACTACCATCAGAACTATATAAAAAAACGAAACTTGGACTTCTGACATCTGCATGTTCTTCAGGGGGGCTTGATTCCATATACCAAGGTGGTTTCCATCAATCATGTCCTTTATAGTGGACACCTGTATCTTCCTTCAGTATTTAGAGTTACCACATCAAGCCCTACAGCAGGGGTCACCAATTTGGTGCCCGTGGGCACCAGGGTGCCCCCAAGGACCACATGAATGGCCCACGGACGGGTCCAAAATATAGCACAACTCACCAGTGAGCAACGCCTAACATGTCAGTTTATCTTGTTGCTATTCTTCTTTAATCCCATTTGCATTTATATCCATTTGAAAATGACGAAGAAAAAAAAAAGCATGTAAAACATATTTATCATACATTACATTTTGAATGTAGACGATATTGCACATTCTGCCACAAAACTTCGATTTTGACTTCAGACATCGGCATCTTTACAGTGCTTCGAATGCTAAACGCATTAGACGTCTGTTATTGTGCAGTTTGCTGCCATCGTTTTAACGAATGGAGCTTCAAGTGCGAGCCTGATGGAAAATGACAGCTTGCTTCCGGTGCTGTCGACAACAATATCTGACCCATCCAAGCCTGCGGTGGCGGCGATGATGATGATTGTTTTTGGGGGGGATGGTGGGTGTTTACCAAGCACAAATATCACTCCATCCACCCTAATTAGACACATAACGACACATTAAATGCTAAATGTGAGCTAAGGGGTCCCTCAGGGGGAGCGGGTCAATGGGTCGGCGCCCCTGGTCCAGTCAGGCGGAGGCTTCACGGAGGCTGCTAATACCGAAACTGGTGTCTTCCTTTAGCCGACGAAGTGGATTTGAATGAACATGGGGGCGAACACAATGATGCCCCCCATCCCAGCGGTTAATGGGAACAGATTATGCGTGTGGGGGTGAAAGGCTGGCTTTAGCGACCTTCAGGACGCTAATTGAAACAAGTACCGAGACTCGGCAGCGGCGTAATCAACTAAAGCCGGCGGCTCATTAATCATTATAAACAGCGCTGTCACCGGGCGACGCCGGACGCTTTGTTGTTTTTGTCTCACGCCTCTCGGACGGACGCGCGCGGGTTAATGAGAGGCGAAGCGGCATTTTAAAAGATGCCAGTGCCGGGGGCTCCTGATCTGGGAGTAATGGGAATGGATGCACTTGGGATGAAGTCCGGAAATGGCACTGGAGTCCTGAAGGGGTTTGTGGAGCTTCTTATTAGGCCCCAGTGGATGGGAACGAAGCGTCGGGTCTAATTCTGTTTACTGAACCGATTCAGTTTCTCAAATTACTTCTTAGGCTCAGTGGAAGGATGTTCAATACTTGAACCGATTCAGATTATCAACCGATTTTCAGGCTTAGTGGATGGATGTTCAAAACGATTCAATTCATTAAGTGATTTTTAGGTTCAGTGGATGGATGTTTAAACCGATTCAGTTTATTAAGTGGTTTTTAGGCTCAGTGGATGGATGTGCAAACGGATTCAGTTTATCAACTGATTTTCAGGCATTTAAAAAGAAGCAAGCGCCGGGTGCTCCTGATCTGGGAGTAATGGGAATGGATGCACTTGGGATGAAGTCCGGAAATGGCACTGGAGTCCAGAAGGAGTTTGTGAAGCTTCTTATTAGGCCCCAGTGGATGGGAACGAAGCTTCGGGTCTAATTCCGTTTACTGAACCGATTCAGTTTCTCAAACTACTGCTCAAGCTCAGTGGATGGATGTTTTAACCAATTCAGTTTATTAAGCAATTTTTAAGTTCAGTGGATGGATGTTCGATATTCAAACCTGTTCATTTTATCACCGATTTTCAGGATCAGTGGATGGATTGTCGATACGCGAACCGATTCAGTTTACCAACCAATTTTTAGGCTCACTTGATGGGTGTTCGATATTCAAACCTGTTCATTTTATCAACCGATGGATGTTGTTCAGTGGACAGATTTTCAAACCAAATCAGTTTATTAAGTGATTTTTAGGTTCAGTGGATGGATGTTTGGCGTTAGAAATTATTCTGTTTATCAGACTGTTACTTTCGTCCAATGGGTGAACGTTCAGCCTTCAAATATTTTTGGTATAGTTTCACTAACAATTTAAATGACTAATCGAACTATTTTTTCAAACGGATTACATTTATATAAATGTGAAGTAAATTGATTCCAGTTTATTTTCAGTGATGAGGTGTTGACTCTATTTCTGACGGCATAATGAGAGCAGGGATGGCATTTCGAAAGCTGCCAGTGCTGGGGGCTCATGATCTGGGAATAACGGGAATGGATGCACTTGGGACAAAATCTGGAAATGGCATTGGAGTCCTGAAGGGATTTGTGAAAGCTTTGTGATGGGAATGAAGCATCAAATCTAATTCAGTTGAACCAATTCTGAACTGATGCAGTCCTAAGACTAAATGGATGGATGTTCAAAACAATTCAATGTTCAAACTCATTCTAACACTCAGTAAACAGATGTTGAAACTAGTTTTGGAATAGTTTGTCCTGCCTTGTCGAACTGATTCAGTTTATTAAATAAATTACTTACTACTAAAACTACTTATTTCAAACTGTTTACATTTGAGAGGTGTTCAGTTACTCTACTAAATCGATTCATTTTACTAAACCAGTTCTTTTCACTGGTGTTTCACTCCTTTTTTGAACCTGTTAAATTTAACCTTCCGCCATTGGATGTGGTTTAAAAGATTCACCAAACCGATTTAAATTACAAGAATAATTAGTCAACTATTTCTAATTAATGAATAGATGTTAGACTTCGTTTATTAAACTAAAACATTTCTTCTTAAATTATTCAAATTTAGTAAAAGTGTGTTTTGTTTTGGATATTTGAGTTTCATGTCCGGATTGATTGTTTCAAACTGGTTACATTTAAGTTCACTTTAATTTACAAAATTGATACAATTTACCTTTTGAAATGAGATTAAAGTGTGTGTTTGAATCAAAAATGGTGTTTGATAGGACGGAGCTTCACCGTCAAATCAGCTTCATTTGAATCATGTCTGAATATTACGCTCTACATGATTCAAACCCTGTAAAACAGGTATGTCCCAAAAAATGTTGTCCATGTGGTGAATATTAAGTTCTTTTAAGAATGAATTGTGAAAAAAACCCCACATGATTTAATAACCTTCCACTCACAACACAAATGATTGGACCTACATGCTACAAAAAGCTTCAATCATTTGTACCAGTGAAGAAATCTGACCTTTTATAGGAAAGAACTGATTCCAAGGGATGATTCCTTCAGTCGCCTGCCGTTGTAAACGGGACGATGAACCCGGAGGCCGTCGCTCAGGCTGCTTTTCCCGGGACCTGATCGCGGGTGGTCCGGTACTCTGAGGCTCATTACGATGTGGATTTATTTACAGGAATGGCCCTAGCGGTGGATTTAATGGACGACGATGCAGGCCACAGGCCTGGAAGAATCGGTCGTCATCGAGAACGCGAGTGTAGGGGAGTGCACAGATACGCTCGGCCATTACCTCGTAGGAACAGAGGGCTAATAAGCAATAAAAGTGAAGAAAATGTCTGTTATTAGGGCTGTATCGGTTATGGAGAGCCTGGAATTTGAGCCTTAAAAGGCTCTGGCCTGTCTGTTCCAGTTGTGAACTAATGACCTGCAATCTGGTGCAGACAGTTGCGGAGGCAGCTGCGAACGCTTGGGGCCCGGTCCTTCGGCGGCCGGGGTCAGGCGAACGGGCTCAAAACCCCCCCCAAAAAACGAATAAGCTCCTAAATTAATGTGCTGCAATAACGTACTGCAATAATTAGCATTATACATTTTAAACTTCCAATTAACCTTGTGCAAGGGTTTTCTCATATTCATCAACTTTAGATTAATACCAGATGTTTGCCACGTACCTGTGAACGACAAAAAATACCCCAACAACAACAACAACAAAGAAACCCCACCCTGTTGCTTTGCGTGCGTGGCTTGGAAGGTTAAAAGATAGAAAAAAAAAAGATTAATTTTATGGAGAAAGTATTGAATCATTACATACTTGAACACACAAAATTTCAATTTACTTACAAACATTTCATTAACTAAAACAGAACACAGGGGAATTCACATAAACATTCTCTGAAGGTTGTCGCATTATCACAGGCCACGACATTGCTTTTCATTTAATTGCTTCGCTAATTAAAGCAATTAATGCGCGCATTAGAGTCTGGATATATGATAATTACGCAGCAAGGTAGGCATACTTATTCGGGGATTCGGCCTAAGTGTTATAGACGCTCGCCCGTTCTGAACAAAGTCAGCGGGATTCGCGGGCCGAGATCTGAAGTGATAGTGTCCTCGTCGTCCCTCCCAGGGGTCTGTGTGGGTTTATTCAGCTAAAAAAGTGCCGAACTCTCTTCATCCTGTCCGATTCAACAGGCTGGTTTTTTTAGTTACTGTTCCTTTAAGGCATGAATGAATTATGTAAATGAGCTGTTCTTATTGGCTGCCCTGTGTCTGAGTTACTAAACACTCCAAGTTGAAACACTCCTTATAACTTAATCGTGGGAAGCTGAACTGCTATTGGATGAGTGGGTGGATATATGTAAATTAATCTTTATGACATCACAAAGATGAATTCACATAAGTTTATCGTGTGAAGCTGAACTGCTATTGGATGAGTGGGTGGATAAATGTAAATTAATCTTTATGACATCACAAAAGATGAATTCACATAACAATCGTGGGAAGCTGAACTGCTATTGGATGAGTGGGTGGATAAATGTAAATGAATCTTTATGACATCACAAAAGATGAATTCACGTAACAATCGTGGGAAGCTGAACTGCTATTGGATGAGTAGGTGGATATATGTAAATTAATCTTTGTGACATCACAAAGATGACTTTACTTAACTTCAGCATCTGAAGTCGAACTGCTACAGGATGAGTAGGTGGAAATATGTAAATTCAACTTTGTGACATCACAAAGATGACTTTACATAACTTCAGTATGTGAAGCTGAACTGCTATAGGATGAGAAGGTGGATTTATGTAAATTAATCTTTGTGACATCACAAAAATTGGGGAGCTTCGGTGGAGTTAAGGGTCCTTTTTTAAAACTTTAACAAAGTTTGCGTATTACATCATACTCTTATTTGGAAGAAAGCAAGACAATGTTCAAGGAAGGAAATGGACTTACCCTGATCCAGAATGATGTCTTTTCCTTTGTTATATGGAGTTTTGTTTATTTTACATTATTATTTATGTGAAGTACCACAGGTTTCATAATGAAATTTCATATAAAAAAAGAATAACTTTGACATTTCTATCAGTCCATTCATCATGAAAATTTGACACAGTAAATATGGCATTTTCACAATGAGATCAAAGAAATGACAAGAATTACAAATTACAAATTACAATTTCTAAGTGAAAATAATGAACAGAGAGCACATTTAAATTGAAATTAGAATTTTCTATGTATTTGTTGAATTTATATAATAATTTATATACATACATATATTTACTTAAATTTTCAATATGCTTAATAAAAAGTGATTTTGTGTTCCAATGTGCAGATGTGGGTTCTCAAATACATGTGAACTTATTTTAAGTTCGAAAACCATGCAAAACTTTCAAATACGACTGAATAGTATTTATGTATGTGGCTTTTTCCCCATGTAATTTCTATCAGAAAAAAAAAAAGTTGTGCAGTTATGCAATCTTAGGACTAAAGGTTCTCAGGACTAAGTGTTCTTTTTAACCCAGTATAGTTATAAAAGACAACCTACAAGTATTTAGTTCCTTTCAGAACCATGTTTGTAAAGGAGATGTATGAGTGTGAAAAACCTTTTCAGAGTTAATGACCTACACATCACATGGAAGCTGGAAAATAATTAAAGGTTTTTCCGCCAGGCATCAATTCCAGAACCATTTAGAAGCCTCTGTTTATACTGAGGTGCAGTAGTGACATATTATCTACTGTACAAGGCCACAGTGTGGAGGGAAATAGAGCAGTTTGTCCCATCGCTCTGTTTTATCTAGATTGATCCTCCGGTATTCAGAAGCCTTATGCACTCTATAAACACACACACACACACACACTGATTTTATAATAGTGCTGCATTTTATTCCTGTGGAATTCAATGCAGTGTTTGCCTTTTTTGGTACCAGTGGAAATCACGGGACTGAATGTAAGGTTCCCACATGACGGTGCTGCA
>JBBMFX010000080.1:16758174-16770013 GCA_037832545.1 Rhabdalestes septentrionalis | reverse complement strand
ATACATATACAAATAGTCTGGGAGATGTGAGATTGTCCAAAGATGAATGGTAAGAACCAAATTGCTGATGTGTCCTTTTACCAACTGCCAAGTAATGGTGGGATTCAAGTGTGTTTTTCTTTTCTTTCGTTTGTTTACTCCTTAAAATCAGATGGCTGGACAAAAATTAACAATGAATGTGTATGAGATCATGATATTATTAAATGATTAATGCAGAAAACTCACAATTTGCTTTGCTAATCAGCTTTTTAGCTTAGTTACTACTGATAGCCAAGCTAGCAGAGCTAGCATTTTGCTAGTGTACACAATGGTGTGTTTTCATTTTTTATTGGAATTACTATTCTTTATGCTTTGGATAAATTTGAGCCCAGCTGTTTAAACCTCCAGATAATGGTTTAAATTGTAGAAAAATTGCAAACGAAGTTCATGTGTTTAAGGTATGTTATGGTTCTTTGTTGACAACCTAAACACACATGTAAAAGAGATTCAGGACATATCATTCTTGTGGAAAATATGTTTTCCTTCTATAATTTCACATGACATTTCAGCTCCTACAGGTCTGATTTTGTTTAGTTATGGTCTTAAAGTGGAGGGTTTTTTTTTTTATAACTGTAAAGTAAGATATGAAAATTTACCCTAAATGTCAAAACAAATGTTTGTAAAATATATATCTTACCTGTTTTATGTAGGTTAAAACTGTGATACCACTGTAGTGTAAATGACAGGTTTTGTAGTCTAAACCAATAAAATGTATGATTTCCAATCACAATGAAGTTGAGACTAGTAGCTTGATCAGAGGGAGCTTCAGCCACCAGACAAGACAAGCACAGAGAGGAGGAGTGGCACATGTCCATGGTAACTCAATCGATTGGCATATAATGTAATTTCTTTCCTTTATGAAATTATAGTATTTTAAGTTAAATGTAATATATGTCATAGTTGTGAAGCAGATGATTTTTGTAAACATTTATGTCCACTCCAGTGAACACCCAATCAGGTGTTCAAAGACATTAGCAGATGCTTGAATATTTACTTTGGCTTGAGGTCAAATTGACTCCTGAAGACACAGATGTGAATGAAATGTGTAAGGGACACTGAGAACGCATCATCATGTTCATTTTGTGTTTACTAGACTCATGCCAATTAAATCAGGAAATGCCATTTAATACGCATTTGAAACAAATGAGGGGATATTTTACTGATCAACGGGTTACTGGCTTGACACAATTATAAGGGTTTTAACATAAAATCCGCTTCAATTAAGTGTACATTCATGTCTGACCAAATGCCCTGTACAATGAGTTTGAACTCAGTGAACTGTTTCCTTAAGAATCTGGAAAGGGGGGTTGGAAACCCCACACAGGTCCCTTAAGATGAAGATGTACAATATCTGACTGTGTAATATGACCTTGAAAGCCAGACTGGAGGTTCCAAGTGCAGGAGAAGAAAATGAGGCGATAAAACCTTATTGGTTGAAGGGCAGACTGGAGGTATTTATTAGAGATGAATTCATCCTGTAATCATTACTTGAAACAAAGGAGTGGAGATCAGAAAATCAGGTGATAAAATATTATTGGTTAAAGGGGAAACTGGAAGTGTAGACTCAATATTTATTAGCAATAACTAATCGTGTAATTATTGCTGGAAAACAAATAGGTGGAGTTAAGCAAATCAGGTGACAAAGTGTAGATAGGACCAAAGAAAGATTGAGCTAAGCAAATAAGGTGAATAACATTTGTTGGTAGAAACAAAGAAATGTGGGATGAGCAAATTAGGTGAGAAAAATATAGTGGTAGAAAATTGATCATTGGGTTGTATTAGAAAAATTCAGAGGCGTATAAGAACTCCATCCAGAGTCCAGTAAGCGCCCAAGGCTGCCGCTCCCGAGGGACTTTCAGATCTAGGTTTTCATTCCAATTCTCCCCGATAAAAACTACTTCAGTTCTTTAATTTAAAGAGATGAAACTTTGAATGGGGTATAATGGACTCCACACATAATTATAGGGTTACATTTCTATATTATAGTGACTTCTTTAGAAAAAAAATAGCCTGTGAGTCATCTAGTACAATATTTCCAGTTACAGAAAATATACAGCAGTTTCAGAGAACACATTAATAATGTCTAGAAATCCCTTTTTTTCCCATGTGACTCTAATAAATGTTTTACTAAATTTCTGCAAACCTGTTGTAAAAAAAAAACATTAAATAAAAAATAAAACTGTGGATTGACCAGCGTTGGGTGGGTTAGGGGTTATTTTCTAATGAGTATTTTTTTAAGTAGTTCATTTTTGTCTTTAAGGAATGTGGTTATGTTACTTTCAAACACTTTTTCACACTTAGTCTCTCTCTCTCTTTCTCTCTCACCCTCCTCCCTCTCTCCCTTTCTCTATCTGTCTGTTCGTCTCTGGGTTTCACCCACTATACCACTACCACCCACTTAAGTAGCTCATATGGGTCTCCACTGATAAAACCTGAGAAACTGAACATTTTGGCAGTGGGCTCTTATATTTTTGTACAGCGTGGAGTTTTTTTAGCGTTTTGTCATGCTATGCAGTTTGTGTTTCGTCTTTATTCTTTTGTTCTGCCCACTTTGCTGCAGCAAATTAATTACAGCGCCCATTAATTTCTCCCACAATTTGTTTTGGCGATGGTATTTCTGGAAGCGACTCACGAAGGAAAAAAATCGGCACTCCGTCACGTCTGGTTAATGTTTTGTTTGAACACATTTAGCGGCCGACACAGCACGACTTCTCTGGGAATAAACCACTCTACACTTTGCGTGCTGAGGTGGAGCAAACGCTGTTCGGTCAACCATGGAAAATACCTCAAAGCTGGGCGAGCTTAGTCGCTTGAGGATGGACAGAAAGCACAAGACTTGCCACAGATTTCCAACGGGATTAAGGTCATGTCTCTGATTCGGCCACACCAGGACGCCCCTCTCCTTTTTTAAGCCGCTCCAGTGTCGCGTTTACACCTTGAATCGTCGGTCTGTAGAGATTTCACTCGGCGAGATATTACTCGAGTGTGCACCATTCGTCTTCTGACTCGTCCTCAGCACATTTCTCGGCAAGGGTTTATTCGATTTTCGGCCCGGGCTTCCTCTGATTAAATATCGTTTTAGAAGGAATTCTGGCGGAACTTCAGAGTACAGTTTTTCCATGTCATCACTCCTGACTTTGCAAACGGACTCAGCGTCAGGGTTCTCCTTTGCTGAGTGCGGACTTCAATGTTCCTTTTGAGAATGAGAATATATTTACATTTTTTTAACATATGTGATGTCTTAGATTCCAAACATAGAAATACAATTGCCTTATTGGGCATATAAAATCACTGCAAAAATGTGAACCCCCCAGCCTACTCATTTCCATTTATTTGTATTACAAACAATCACATATAAAATGTGTCATGACTTTTTGTACTGACCAAATCATATGTTAAAATTTTTTGTTGTTGTTTTTGGGTTTGTTTGTTTGTTTGTTTTTTCAAAAAGTGAGCAAATCAATACTAGTTAAGCACTAATATATGCAGAACTTTGTACTAACTTTCACAAAGACATTCAATGACATTTGAACAGCGGTGCCAAATCTTTTGCACACTACTAGTATTGCCATATGCCATTATGTGCCAATATAAACTGTACCAAAATGTATCAAATTCAAGACTAATAAAATGTGTTTATACACAGTACTGGCCAAAAATTAGGTCGACTTTGGTTTCTTGACGTGAAAAACTATTTATCCTGCTGTGAGTTTTTTTTTTTTTGCTTGTAAAGACACTGAAGAAAATTTGAATATACAGGACTATTAGGGCTGGGAATTTTACGCGCTAATTAGATTAATTAATCAAAGAAAAAAATAATGTGTAAATCTTTTTTCCACAATTAACGCTTTAAGCCCTGCCACTATTTGGCAGACCAAAAATACGTCATATTCCCAAATCTCTGCTGCGTGAGCAGCCACAGAGCGCAGTTCAGTTCACAGTGCGCGAGAACGTGTGTGAGATGTGGAAAAATAAAAACGCCAAAATGGCGAATAAAAAGTTGTCCCATGATGTCTTGTAAATGTTTTTTGCTGATTCTGACTCTGAATGAAAGCCTTTTGGAAACGACGCTCGCGTGTCTTCTGGTTCACCTTTGGAGCGCAGCTGCGCCGTAGCATTACTAGCCTAGCATTAGAGCTTTCTCTAGACCTCCAGAGGGGCGGAGTCTCTGCGCTGTGGCAGTAATGTGTGTGAAAGAGCCGGGAGAGGTAGGAGAGGCAGCAGGGTGATCTGGGTCTGAATAGGGCTGAAATAGCGATGATAATGGTGACTGGGTTTATTTGAGAAACGAATGATTGTATCAAAACTTACAACTGTCATATACTGTAACCTAATTCATAGGTTTGGTTCAGTCAGTGATAAAAATGTCATGACCACTGTAGCCTAAGTTATAGGCTTGTATTCAGTAAGAAATGGTAAAAAAAAAAAAAAGCTTCTTTTTTACATCTGTATGTATGGGCGATTAATTGCGATTGATTAGATTAATTAATCGCCACACCATGTAATTAATTAGATCAAAAATTTTAATCGCTTGACAGCACTAAGGAATATTCAAGGGTTAGAAAAACAGGGGTTTGGCTCCTGATACTCTCAGTACACTCAGTCCTCACATGGACTTGTTTAGTTCCATCATCAGCTATTGTCTGAACTGAATGAAGGACTGATTTGATCAAATGATCATTGTGAGTTCTGGGAGGTTTGGAAATTGCACATTCTTTATAACAACAACCACTCAGAACTGATGGATACATTTGTTTGCACTTTTCCTCTTAATCAAAATGTGGGTATTATATATTTGACTTCCAAGACTTGGTAATCTTCAAGCCTTCTGTGGATTTTGCCTTCCCATAACTATTCAAGACTTTTACTGAAAACTTCATCTTTTTCCTTTTTTTATGTTTTTTTGAAGGCATCTATCATATTGTAGGACGTCCCAGTAATAAGGATATTTAAATGTACAGAAGTAGCAGCCACCAGTTCTCCCCTAATATGTAATACAGATGGAGTGGATCAAGTCAAGTCAAAGAACTCTTATGTCTTGGACCGGAGCTTGGAAGAACAAGGAGAGTTTTTGGTCAGTTGTGGAAAAGTCATGGAACGTTTATTTTATGTTGAACAGACTCATTATTTAATGTAACAGTGGAAAAACCTCCATTAGTCTGTTTTTCTTGTTATTCTATGGCAAAACATGTGACACGGAGATGCGAGCAGAGTACAAGGTCAACGTTATCCAAGCCTGTTTCCAGGTAACTTTTGGAAACTCAATCCATCTCGATGTTCATTGCAAGTTCAAGTCTTGCGATTTACTGATGAAAATAAGTCAAATCTTGTACTATTTGCTGCAAGCATTATTCTCAGTGGTAGAAAACAGAACGTGGTTTCTAATACAGCATTCAGATGGGAATGATGTTTTGTTGGAACTGTTGTGTCTAGCAGCCCTTACTTTACACTCAGGATAACAGGATTCCTGTAAAACCGTCAGAAATTCACACAGATCCCAGTTTCCCTTTGTGTTTTGTTCCCTTTGTATTTCTGCAGGGTACTGGCTACATCTGGAACATCACAGAGAAGCATTAGAGGTTTGGTTTCACCTTTATTTATATTTAATACTTTATTTACATCATAATTACAGCAGATTAGCTTAAACTCGTATTTTAATGTCATTCCCACAAAGTACCAGAAGATGGAAAAAACTATAAATGGTGTGTTTTATTCATTCTCTCACTTTATACCAGGTAATGCTGTGTTCATGCACTTCCAATTTACTGCAGATTTATCCAGTTTATCTGCTGTTTGGTTATTTGTTATGGCTCTGGATTCACTAATCTTCCTGTTGTCATCTCACTGGCATCCATTCCCTGGATCCATGCTGTACAGCTCCAGAATACTGGGAATAATGGCTTGATCCTGGAAAACGTTCCATGAAGATGCCTAGATCTACTGGATTTAAATAATTAAATAGATAGCCTGGTCAAGCAGAAGCAAAGCCATAAACAAAAAAAAACTTTAATTGAGACTGGCTGAGTTGGTTAAAGTCCAGAAAAGGAGGTACTGGAGTTGAGTTTAACTCTTTCTGAGGTAAGTCACTTGCATTTTTGCACCCCTTAGAATGATTTGCTCACTTTACACGAGGATGGCTGACACTATTGTGTTCAGCCAGTGGATCTAGGTCAGGGTAGATATATGGTCATTTTTTTTCCTTCTCTTAGGTATCTCTCAAACCTGAAAACTGGATGAGGTTAGTTTGAAGTGAATGCAAACTATGTAGGATGCTGGGTCCCTTCAGAACCCAAATCGGGTCTCCTTGATCTAGGCTAACACTACAGGGACTCTTAAAAGGACACATTTCTGCTAGTCTGCTAGCAAGATTCCAACTGGACTAGATTAATACTGCGTTTATGTGCATTTTCGGGAATTATGGTAAATACCAAACTCTGCACATGGACATCCCCTCATGTTGTAATTTACACTGGGAAGCTGGAAGAAATTTTTTAAGCCCAAGTTGCTGAGATGAGATCAAATTTGACCTTTCAACAAACTGGAGAGCGAGAAGTCTGGAATGGGAGGGGTTGCATCGTTATAAATGTTTTATTTTGCTATTGTTAGCGAATAATTGGTGTGACATGCACCATTGTTATGACATCTGGGTTAGAGTTTAGATCGGGCCCAAAAAATGAGACCCGGCCCAACACAAGCCCGTGCACCTTGTGCCCGAGCCCAGCCCGGCCCGACACATTAACTGTAATTATCGGCCCGAGCCCGATTTAAACCCGACAATTTTTTCTAATACGTGTGATGATTAAAAAAATCAAATGCTTGATCACGGCCCGACCCGGCCCGACCCACGGACCGGGCCAGGCTCGGGCCGTGTCGGGTTCGGGCACAGAATCTAAACTCTAATCTGGGTTTACATCTAATGTCATTTTTAGACACACCATTACTGTTTGGTTTTACCTAGCCTATGCTAGCAGCAGTATCAGTGGAGGAGAGACTCCTAGTACTTTGCGGTCGGCAAAAAAGAGGCATTTTTCACTTGAATTTATTTGATCTGTAGTGTACACCAGTGACAACATGATTTTTTGGGACCAGGAGATGACTCGGCACATAGCCCCAACTCTTTATCAGCGAGAGAACTCAATAACTGTTTTGCCCAATAAAAGCTCAAGACAAACTGTGGGTCCGCCATGTTTTTTCTTCCCTACGACAACAAAAGCACTTGAACACAACACATTCATGGTTTTCAAATTACAACTGGAAAGGATCATCTTTCCCACAGCATGTGAAGGCAGCATAAAGCCTAAAACACCGGGATTTGACTTGCCTTCATAAAGTGAGTGACCCCATTATGTCACAATCTGTCCTTTAGCATTAGTCAAAGACTCTCCCTGGCTTCAATGTAAACAGTATGACCAGGACTGCTTCCCCGGTACCTTTATATGATACGTGTACATTCTGCTTCCTCTGTCACCCTGAGTGACGAAGTCCTGATGTCGTGCTCCTCCACGATCTTGCAGATGGTGGGATTGGTCTTTTGCCACTGCACCAGTTTTGCCCCCTTGAGGCACTTGGGCGCGTTGTTCCTCACGCTTACGAAGCAGAGGGTGTTGATGACCCCGTTGCTCATGGCGATGCATTCGATGATGTAGAAGGCCACCAGCGAATTGCGTTCACGCGTGATCAGTGCAGGGTAAAAATCGCGCAGGAGTGCAAATCCATAATATGGCGCCCAGCACAGCACGTAGGCCACCAGCACAGCGATCAGCACCACCACGATCCGCCGCCGCCGCCGCAGCCTGCGCTGGAGCTGCTCGGTTGGGAATCCCGGGACATTCTTGAACCACAGCTCGTGCGAGATACGGGCGTAGCAGATCGCCATGACTGCCACAGGCAACAGGAACTCCACGCCTAGGATGAACAAGAAGTAGGAACGGTAGAAAAGCTGCTGGTCTGCAGACCAAATCTGGGCGCAGAAGATCTTAGTGCCGTGGGCGAAGGTTCCACGAGGGTACTCCTGCTCCGTGGCGAAGTAGGCGGAGGGGACGGAGATGAGGATGGGGATGATCCAGACACCGAAGATGAGCCAGTAAGCCGTCTGGTACTTCATCCGTGGTTTCAAAGGGTGCACGATGGCCGTGTACCTACAAAAAATACAAATATAGAGGCTGTAACATGGGGAGAAGCTGGGGGGGACTATGGGTTAGAGCGTTCGCCTCATAATCAGAAGGTTGTGGGTTTGAATCCCAAGGCCGAATGCTCTAATTACTAGCTGGGGGGATTATCAGTTAGAACGTTCATCCCGCGATCAGAAGGTTGTGGATTTGAATCCCAAGTGCGAACACTAACCACTAGCTGGGGGATTATTCGTTAAGAGCTTGAGCCCCATTATCAGAAGGTTGCGGGTTTGAATCCCACCAGTGAGGTACTCTTGAGCAAGGTACCGTCCCCACACATTGCTCCCCATGCACTGTGTTCCTGGATGCCTGCTGCTTTGCTTGGTGAATGGGTTTAAATACGGAGAAGAAATTTCACACTATATGCTGCAGTGTGTTCTTGTGTGACAGAACGGTCACTTTGCTTCTCCATAAAATAAAGTGTAAAGTGACCTTTATTTCGTCATGTATGAACACACCACAGGACAGCGCACAGTGTAAAGTTCTTGTTAGCATAAGAAATAATCGTGTAACACCCCAAATTTGTGTTTGCTTTGTATATATTTGTCTCAAAGTGGTTTAAGCTTCTGAAGCTCACCAGGACAAAATAATGAAAAAATAATGAACAAAAACTGTGACTAAGCCCCAACATTAATCAGAAACATAAAACTATATTGATCCCAGAGGAAATAATGTATGTAATGACTGTACAGACACACGAAGACACAGAGAGAAGAACAATATAAAATATAAAGTCTAAATTTAAATCTGTAGGGAAAACCCCAGTTTGTGTATACGCTATGGTATATACACAAATGCTTCATTTAAATACTAAATATAATAAAATCATCAAAACGTATGTTAAAAGTAACATAAATACAAGTTCTTACCTAAATCCCTAACTAACTAAAACCAGGAGAGAACAAACTTAACCAAATAGTGCCGACTTGTTTAACCAAATAGTGCCAACTACCAATTGTTATTTACATACGGTGACATTTTTAACTGTTACAAAATATACACAACCAATGAAAAACAAAGGGACAAAACATGAAGAAGATCAGAAACAAAGACATGCAGCAAGCAGGTACACACAAAAAAGGAAACAATATATCTAGACTGTACTTTGTGTAGACTGTAGTGGGCATTGTTTGCTCACTGGCAATACTGGGATTTGAACCCACAACCTTCTGATCACAGGGGCAGCTCCCTAAACACCAGCTGTACAAATAGCTGTAATAAAATCTAGCTTGGAGTCCAGGTCCAGAGAAGTACACAATGTCCCTATGGCTCCTCAGGGCGGTGGCCGATACCCAAACACATTTAAAGCTCCTGTTCACAGCCATGGTGCATGCCGTGATACAATCAAGGCAAAAAATTTAACGAGTACCAGTGCAGTTACTTTTTGTTTTTCCAGGTTTCATTCTAAAGCACAACTCACTCCCTTTGATAAAATTATCTTCTCTGAATTGAAGCGTGATCCATGGATAGCGTACCATATTTGACTTGTTTGCAATAACGTGAAAACCTGTTTTTCACAGCGGAGGGAACATCAGGCTGTTTCTCTTGGAAATCCATTTCTGAAAACAGGCATTAACATTCACACCAGGATTGAGAGGCAACTGAGGAAAATAAATTGAATATCAGTTTCCTCTCTAAAACGTATGCAATAACCTACAGACTAACACACACACACACACACACAGTCACACTCTTGGTTCTCTCAGATTACAACACCGGATCCAGGGGAATTCCCGCACAATGTTCCTCTGAATGCGCCAGTAGAAGGATCCCTCAAGCCTTTTTAAGAATTTTAGGTTATGAGAATTTCTTGATTTTAGAGCTTGCACCACTTCATGGAGCCTCATGGTGTTATAAAACGAAAATGTAGTAATTCCTCAAATCACCCAAACGTCTGTGTTTGACAGAAATCCAGCTTCAAGCACTAAATTCTCGTGAGCTGGGTCCTAAATCTCATAACAAAAGCCATTTGCTTGGAGAAAAACTCAGCGAGTCTCTTGCAACCAGTGATGATCTCATTGATTTCATTTGATAGTTCCTGTTTGTGAAGATTGTTTCAGTCCAGGACAGAATGAATGAGTTTTGTTTACCACTAAATATAGTGGAAAAAATTGCAGTGTACTGTAATGCATGTATATTTACACATATGTCATTTTGCTTTTGAACTAAAACCTGTAACTTCATTTTTGCAGTTTTCTACTTTTTTTACACAGTAAAAAGCTCCAGCTAACGTTTTCACAAAGGGACGCAAAATGTATTATAATTACTAAAACTTGCTTCTCCTGTTTAGTTGCTTATTTGGATATGTTGGGTTTTGTTTGTTGTAATACGCACAACATGACGGATGAATCAACAAAAAAAGTAACTTAAAAGATACATTTAATAAATTAACAAGATTTAAATTGAGATTTTATTCCAAGTACATTCTTACAATTTAAGGTGTCAGGGAAGGTTATTTGCCTAATGTTGGTTTTGGATTTGTATTTGTTTCCCTAAATCATCTTTTAATTTTTTGTTAATTTTTATGTTTTTTTAAGAACTATTTTTATAAATCAGGCTTTTTAAATCAATGATTCTCAAAGTGGTCCTCAGCAACACAGAGATGTTCCAGATTTCAACCCAACAACTCTCAACATGGAAACGCATCAAAAATATTGACCTTCCTGAGAACATCTGATTCAAGAAAGTGACACATAATCTAAAAAGTTTACTAGAAGAATTCTTATGTGAACTAACAGAATTACAGGGAGCTCATGGCCTGGGAAAACTATTACTGCTAACGATGGAATAAAGTCCCACTCACCTATCCACAGAGATGGCCAGCAGGGCGTTGGTGGACACGTAGAGAGACACGGTCCTCAGGTAGTTGATGGAAACACACAGGACGATCCCGTGGTCCCAGGAGAGCTGCTTGACCACGTAGTAATCCACCAGGAAGGGGCAGCACACCACGGCCACCAGGAAATCCGATACTGCTAGGTTGGCGATGAGCAGGTTGGTGATGTTACGTAGCTTTTTGTATCGCGCCAACGTGGCGATGAAGAGGCAGTTGCCGATCCCACACACGAGCATGATGCTGACCAGAACCACAGCGATGATGATGGTGGCCACGAAAAAGGCCCTGCCCTGGGTGGTGTCCGGAATCTCATCCAGGGGAATGTCATAATCCAAAGGAATATCGCAGTTTGCCACCAGAGGGTCCTGGGGGCTCTCCAACGTCTGGCCTTGAGTCCAGGTCACCGCTGAGGTCGTTTGGTTCCTTTCTCCCATCTTTCTCCCTTATCACCCCTTCTGGATCGAGGTGGATTAGGGTGATTACTCCTACATTCTCTTAGTTTGATTTACATTCTGTGAAAATAAAGGCAGTGAAAAAACATGTATGATGTACCACGTATGTTTCACCTCAGGCAGGGAAAAGGAAATCACAGGCAGGTAAAAGGAGCAGTAAAGAAGCAGTGACCTTGATGAGTTTTGAGAAAGGTGTACCTCAAGGTTCTATCCTAGGGCCTTTAGTCTTTTATTCTTTCAATTATTTACAGCTGCCAACAGACTCTACAACAAATGTCTCACAGTTGACCACACACACACAAACAAGCAATACATACACACACCATGATAAATGGAATGGT
>JBBMFX010000080.1:16620048-16631543 GCA_037832545.1 Rhabdalestes septentrionalis | reverse complement strand
AGAGTGAGTGAGTGGAGAGTGAGTGAGTGATTGAGTGAGTAAGAGAGTGAGTGAGTGAGTGAGTGAGTAAGAGAGTGAGTGAGAGAGGGATGTAAAACTCCTGAAGACGCTGTTTTGTTAGCGAGTGTGTGTGAACGAGCGAAAAGCCTCCATTTTGTTCTGCCCTGAATGGACCTGATTTAAAGGTTTACCCCGTTTCCACATGAGAAACAGCCCCTGCCAGACGGACGTAAACTGAGAGACGAATCCGTGTTCATGTCTTGTTTTATTTGTGTGGAAATGATGTAAAGTGGAGCCCATCCGGGGCAGCTCTTTCATTTCACTGTATTTTCTGTGGGAAAATATTGCACATATGTAATTGCATCAGTGTTTGTGTGTCTTTGTGCGGCTTGGACTGGAGAACAAGAGAGAGAGAGAGGGAGAGAGAGAGAAGAAAAGGGGGAGAGAGAGAGGTAGAGCGATAGAGAGGGAAGGAAAGATAAACGGGAAAAGGGAGGAAGAGAGATGAGAAGCTGGGGAGTGAGGGAGAGAAACAGGGAGCGAGGAGAAAGAGTGGGAGGAGGCGAGGGAGTTATTAAAGAGAGACAAAATGGAGAGAAAAGTGGAGGAGTGAAAGAGAAACCTTCGTAGTCACACACACTCATATATAAAGGGAGATACACAGTTATTACTCTATTTACAGTCAGTCCTGAAGTTTGACTTCTTATAAATGTGTAATATACTGCTATTCACACATTATAGCCTACCTCAATCCCTCTCTCTCTCTCTCTCTCTCTCTCTCTCTCTCTCTCTCTCTCTCTCAGGGAGTCCCCGGGCCTCTGCCTCTGCCCTCCACTTTCCTTCTCCCTCCATCATCCAGCAGTCCAGCCCGTACTTCACTCACCCCACCATCCGCTACCACCACCACCAGGACCCCCTAAAGGAGTTTGTTCAGTTCGTCTGCGCCGACGGAACAGCCCAGCCCAGCGCTCAGGTAACACCCAGCAGGGGGCAACAGGCGCGAAAACACCTCATCTACGTTTTTCAGGACACAGTTCGCTATAACTTTACACTAAGACCACCCATAAACCAAAGTTTTACAGATTATTCATAATCAGGTTGTTAATTAGGTTGTAGACAAGTAATAAGCAGTTATTAACAAGTTATAACAGTTGTGATTCATTGATGCACAATTAATATTTGGTTGCTCAGTTCTTGTATCTTGTTTCTTTCGCAGGCAGAATATTTAACTGAACGTTCAAAATCAGGTTGTTAATTAGGTTGTAGACAGGTAATAAGCAGTTATTAACAAGTTATAACAATTGTGATTCATTGATGCAGGATCACTATTTGGTTGCTCAGTTCTTGTATCTTGTTTCTTTTGCAGGCAGAATATTTAACTGAACGTTCATAATCAGGTTGTTAATTAGGTTGTAGACAGGTAATAAGCAGTTATAATAAACAAGTTATACCAGTTGTGATTCATTGATGCAGTATCACTATTTAGTCCTTGTATCTTGTTTCTTTCTCAGGCAGAATATTTAACTGAACATCGTCAGGTTTTTTTTAACACATTTCTACCATTAAAAGACCAGATCTTGCCATATAGTGAGCCTGTATAGTGTAAAATGCCTGTAATAACTTGTATGTAATTGCTTAGTAATTATATATTTATAAACTATCTACAAACTGATTAACAACCTGGTTATTAATCATATATAAACCCTTCCTAAGGGCAGTCTCATTGTGGAGTGGCACCAACCAATCAGCATGAAGTGCTATTACTTATTCATGATTGCTCAGTAAATATATATGTATATACTATCTACAAACTGATTAATAACCTGATTATGAATCATATATAAACCCTTTATAAGGGCAGTCTCATTGTAAAGTGGCACCAACCATTCAACATGAAGGACTGAAGGACCTGTTCCTGCAGTAAACAAACACTTAGGCTATTTTTGACTAAAAAATAAACAAACACTTTACTGAACAGTATTATAATTAGTTATATGTCAACATTTTATTGTTATAACCTGCATTTTAAAGGAATGGTGCAGTGAAAATCTAATTTATACACCCAACAGCAGTCAAGCAGCCAAGACTTGTCTGGTTATCTGAAGTCAGTGTTTTTATTTAGAGAGAAATCGGATTCCTCTTTAGTTCTGGTATTGTTTCACAGGGCTGCCTGGAGTTATATTTATATTTTAAAGTCCATAATAAGTTATACTTAGCCCTAAACCGCATTCAAAGGTCCGCCTCCCCTCAGTGAAGAGCTGGATGTGATTTGAACAGGTCGAGAAATGTTTAAATAAGTATTTATGCAACAACACGGCCATTGAGCTCTAGTTCTAAATGAAAGAAGCAAATATTGACACTGGACACGTCTTGACTCTTTAACTGCATCTGGGAGAAGCGTAAAAGCGTTTTGTGGGCTGAACTATTCCTTTAACACCTTTATTCCACTCACAGAAACATGTGAACACACACAACCACCAACACACACAGACGTGCTTCAACCCTGAAAGCTCCTCTAGACTCACAGGATCGACTGTATTGACTCTGATTCTGTTTCTAACACCACTGCTCTGTCTCTCAGCACCTGCCTGCACAGCGACCATTTCACTCTCTTTCTCTGTCTCTCATCTCTCTCCTTTTACTTTGAAAGTTCTTGTCATCATTGCCTTCTGTTCCCCATACACTCATCTTCTGAGCTGGAGGTGTGTGTGTGTGTGTTTGTGTGTGTGTGTGTGAGAGAGAGAGAAAGAGAGAGAGAGAGAGAGAGAGAGAGAGGGAATATATGTGCGTTCGAATGTCCTCATCCAATTCAAAAGATCAATAATCCATGTTTATTACATGTTTTAAGTCTTTTCTAACACTGTTATATTCCATATATCATGGTATATTACACCAATGGGATTGAGGAGATGTAAACCAGGCCAGAACAAGGCCAGAAATGTAGGCATGCTAAGACAACACTGATTTTTTTTGTCAGTGTCAATGAAAAGTGTCAATGCAACAGACAACTTGATATCGTTTTATCTCAAAATGTAATGAGCACTCATCAGAATCTCATCAGAATCTCATCAGAATCTCATCAGAATCTCATCAGAATCTTATCAGAATCTCATCAGAATCTCATCAGAATCTCATCAGAATCTTATCAGAATCTCATCAGAATCTTATCAGAATCGGCCTCTATCTGCGTTTGTGTGGGTTCATGTGAAGTCGGGTGGCTTTATTGTAATTTCTGTAATTTACACAGCACACATAATCTCTGTCAAACGTGATATAAACCAAAAAACATTTTCCTACCCACGTTCTAATTTGCTGCCAAAGTAAAACACATATAATGGAAAATCAAACTTTCCGTGCTTTTCTGAAACAAATTTCAGGTAACGTGTGCGTACAATCGGTATGTAAATATGTTTGGCAGCAAAAACAGTCCGTTTTGAATGGATCATGGTTGTGATGTCACAACCAGGAACACATTTACATACCAGGTTCTAGCACCAGCCTTTGACTTCACGCTGAAATGATGCAGAGTGCGGTCGGTAGAGTTAAAGATAACACAGCTTTGTAACAAAGTAAGACACGGTGTTTCTCTTGAGGTTAATGTTTATTTTTATTATTGTTCAGAATGCGCTCTGCCACAGGTTGCGCAAATTGTTTCAAACGAAACTCAGTCGGTTAACGCTGCTTTCCATTGAGGTGTCAATCATTAACGAGTCAGTTTTTTTAATAATAGCCGTTTGAGAGCCTGATCCAAATGACCAGAAATTCCCATCACTAACTCTCGGTTGAGCCTCACTATAATCACGGGACAGCGTAGTCGGAATGGCAGATTTGGGTGAAGTGTTTCTGCACATAATTACTTTTAGTTATTTGAATTTCCCTTGTTTGTGAGAGACGATCCTCATTGGATCCTGACATGAAAAAAACTAATCAGGAAATAAATAATCCAGTCGCATTGGCGACCATTCTAGACAGGACAATGCAGCATTATTTCGGGTGACAGCTGCCGGACTACTTGAATGAATACAGTTTTATGACAGATACTCTATTCCAGCAGTGGAGCGTTAAGTGTTCAAAATTAAAAGAGGTAGAGCAATAACTATAATTGTGCAAATATAACAGCAGCAGGACAGAGAATGTCAGTTGAAAATGTGAGGAAAGGTTTATATTCGTTTATCATAAATACAGGCTTTAGTTCAAGGTTACATTTTTATCATTGACCAAACGTTTCTGCAACGCTTCCTTTGTACTACAGCTGAGTTTAAATCAGTATTAATCTGGTCTTAAAATGGCCTAATCCGGAAAATAGATTCACTTTACACATATTTAGACTGTTACTAAAAGTGCACACAGTTTGTTTTCAGCTCTATTATCTATGAAAACACTCACAAGATACTGTGAGGGGAGAAATGGATCTGGACATTTCTGGTGTGTGGGAGTGTGTCTGTGTGTGTGTGTGTGTGTGTGTGTGCGTGCATTGTGCTGTCACCCTTCATTCAGTGTGTATATGTGTCTGCAGCCTAACGGGAGCGGTCAGAGTAAAATGTCCGGCTCTTTCCTGCTGCCTCCGCCTCCTCCGGTGGCGCGGCCGGTGCCCCTCCCCATGCCCGACCCCAAACCCAGCCACACACACCCCGACGGGGGACTCGGCTCACCCACATCACCCTGTAAGTCTCCCCCTTAACCCCCAGGCCCCTCCACAACCCCCTAACACTCCAGAGTAGTAGGTTTATTAAAAAACATTTCTCTAATGGCCAGTTGCATGGACCCAGATTAAATCTAAACCCGAATAATGTTTTTAAAGGGCCCATATTATGGACAATCCAACTTTCCGTGCTTTTCTGAAACGGATTTCAGGTAATGTGGACGTACAATCGGTATGTGAAATGTATGGCTGCAAAAACAGTCCGTTTTGAATGGATCATGGTTGTGATGTCATAACCATGATGACATTTACATACCAGACTGTAGCACCAGCCGTTGACTTCACACTGAAGCGATGCAGAGTGCGCCCAGTAGTACTAAAGGTTAAGCGTTCCTGCTGTACCTGTCGTTCGGGAATGCAGTCTTTTAAAAGATCTGCATATCTGTGTGTTGTGTACATTTCCGTATATACTACTTTAAAACAGAGTAGCCTTTCAGAACAGATCTCTGTAACAAATATCAACCCATGTAACAGTATATATTCAAAACATACTTGGTTAAAGTGAAGAAAAGTTCAAATCCTCTACCGGCAGCAATATATAACTTCCTGCGCTATAAAGTTTACTCATACTTTAATAGTTTTTTGTCGTTAAATTTAGCAGCTAAACAGGAATTCTGAATTAAAGTGGAGGTAGTGGATGTGAAATTATATTAACATAATCAACAAAACAATCCATTTGATCAGGAGCGCCAAAAGTTTGGCATATGAACAAAATCAGCCATTTTAATCTTATTGGATGGGCAAGCTAAAATGAATTATCAGTGATTTTACCAACATTATTAGCGTAAACATATATAACATAATAAAAAAAGAATTTAAAAAAAGAATATGGGTCCTTTAATGATGAAACACCATTGGTTTTTCCATTTTGCGGAAGATTGGGTTTAATCAATGGCCAAGAAACCAGACCTAAACCTTTAAAAAGTTCATAAATGATAAAAGATGAGTTTTGTAGTGAAGATAGTTGAAATAAAAATAGCTGAAGAGCAGAAAGAAAAAACATTGATGCAAGAAAACGTCTCACGTTTAGACTTTAATCGGCTGTAAGCCATGAGCTTCTACCCCAGTATTGTCCCAATCAGTAGAGTAAAATACAGGCTCTGACTCTTCTCCCCCTTTTCCTTTTATCCCTCCTTTTGTTATCTTTTTGGTTTCTTCCTTTTCTTCGTTCTCTGGTTCTCTTCTCTTTTATTCTATTTACCCTCAGTGTTACCAGCATTAGTATAAAAAACAATCAAATAAATATTTGAGTAAATGTACAAATAAAAGGCAGCATTTCAAGATGTTATGATTCAAACCCCTTCATCTCACACTGATCATTTTTTTCTGTTCTCTCTCTCTCTCTCTCTCTCTCTCTCTCTATTTTTGGTTAAATTCCATTTACTTTATCATCATTTTCTGTTCTTTTTCTCTCCTCCTCTTCCTCCCCACCCCTCTCTTGAGAGATCAAATTCAGGGCAGTTGGCATGGACTCCAAAGCAAAACAACAAAACACAATAAAAATAATAAAATAAACAATAAATCAAGATAAGTAAGTGAATTATTAAAGATACAACGTGCTCCACTTAAAACCACATGGCAAGGTCACAAAAAAGTTAACACAGATTTGTCCACAAAAATGTTGAAATTTTCATTCCAGTCGTGGCTAACCAGACTCCACTCATTCATCGGCTCGTACTGAGTAGTATTGATGCTCCAGAGACAACAGAGACAGGTTTCAAGGTTTTTTTCGACATTTAGGCCCACCCATCTATCATAGCATTTGCCAAGGCCCACCAAGACACATTACATGATGTTAAATAACCAATTCCGGACCAATGGCCTGTCTCGGTTTTAGATTCGCGGCCCAATCAAAAGCCTTGGCGACCCGTCAGTGGTCCGTGGCCCAGTGGTTGAGAAACTGGAGTTAGAGCGGCGTCGAGGGCAGCGTTGGGGGTCTGTGTGTGTTGAGGGGGCTCCCAGTGAAAGAGTCGGGCAAGAGGACGGGCCTGGACCTCCCGGAGGGCGCTGGACGAAGACCATCCCTCTCTCTTTCTCCACTTTCCCCCCTTCACGTCGTTTTGTTTCCTTCCACTTAAAACGATTCTGAAGACCCTGTTTTCTCATTCTTACACTCTCTTCACCTGTTTCCTACTGCATACATGGTATTTAACGGAGCGGTCTCGCTGGAGAACCTCATTTCATCATGTTGAGTGTAGGGCTGCATGGCATATTGTCTTATATATGTTTGATAAAATGTTGATTCAGAACAGTGACATTTTCAGATCCCACTTCCAGATAATCATTTCTGTAGGGTTTTTTAAGGATGGATATATTATGGATATAAAACATAAAATCCCTTTTATACTGAAACAGCTGTTTGTTAAATACAAAATACCATACTTGCAACAGCTGGATACAAATGATAAAGTCCTCTTTTCTTCAAACAGCGGGATATAAATAATAAAATCATCTTTTCTTCAAACAGCGGGATACCAAGCCACACATTAAACAGCGAGATATAAGTAATAAAATCAGTATTTGTGTATAAAACAACATACCTGTAACATCTGGATATAAATAATGTGAAATTTCCTTCAAACAGCTGGATACAAAACCAGACTTCAGGCAGCTGGATATAAAACAGACTAAAACTACTAGAATTCAAACAGCTGGATAAAAATCATAAAATCAGCATTGTTGGAACAGCTGTAAAATTAAATATAGAATCAGCATGGCTTAAAAAGCTCGATACGGAGCATAAAAATTCACCATACTTAAAAAAAAGCTGGATATAAAATATCAAATCAAAATAATCGAAATGCTGGATGTTAAATATAAAATCGCCAAGCCTTAGAAAGCTGGAAATAAAGCACAAAATCACTTTAAACATCTGGATATTAAATCTAAAATCACCATACATGAAACATATGGACGGTATCAATTATTATAACCAGTGTTGCCACATTTAAAAATACCGACCTAAGCTGTGATTCTGCTTCACAAACCACAATGTATTTATAGTAAAACAAGATCGATTATGCCGTCTTGGGTAGTAAGTATGCAGGTGTTCCATAATGCGTGATGACAATAAACATCATCTCCCACCCCCAGTGTTTTCATAAATAAGATATTCGTGTAATCCAGTAGAAGTAAGGAATTTCAGCCAAAACAGTGATAGCATGGTGCTCATGAATGCAGTGAACATTTAAGAACGGATCCTTCCGTGAGTCCAGTCCGAGGCTATACCATCACCGGCAGTTCAGGGGAGTGTAGTTGGCCTCAGTCTCTCTGGGCCTCTCTCTCTCCATCGTTCAGGACAATGTAGTCCTGCCTGAACAACTGTGAGCTGTAAGAGAACTGGTGATTAGTGTTCTCCTCCAAGCACGTTGAGTCTGACAGTGGTGTTGCATTAGGAGCAGTTTGGAAAGGTGCAGTTCTGCTTTATATGTCTCTTCGCCCTCTTAACTTTGGTAACATTGTGTGATAGAGGGAGATCAAGCCTGGCAGGTAGGCGACTAAATCAGAATCAGAGTTTAAAGTACAGGAGGAATATGAAATACATACATAAAAAAACAGCAACATCAGTATACAGGCGGAAGTTTAAATACAGGAGGAAAAGTGGCTAAAACCCCACCAAATCTTTCATCACAGTTTTTTAAAATATACATTCGATATGCAGTCTCTAATATATTGCAATTGCATATGCAGTCTTCAGGATTCAAGGATCTTCCATTGTCACAAACACTTGTACATGTTGTAAAATGTTGAGAAAATGCGTTACAGTTACAGTAAATAAAATTACAAATAAAAATTCAAGAAGAAATTAAAGCCAAAAGTAATAATGCTACACAGTCATTTATGCAAATGCACATAACAAGTTTAAAGCAGATCACAGTACCGGTCTTTCTGTCCACACTGTGCAGCCATAGTTGTGTCTTTTGTTGCATTAATGTCATTTAGTGCCATTTTTCATTCTCTAACTGACAAAGGTTTTTCAGATGGAAACACACACGAATGTAAAAACCACACACACACACACACACACATTTACATGGAAAGCTGCACTCACAGGCTCCTCCTCTTCTCATCGCTTCTCCTAGTCCAGTTTAATTTCACCCACACAAAACTCCCTTTGACATATTTAGTCTGAATTTGGAGTCCATTGTCCACAGCTGCCCAGAATTTGATCGGTTCAGTGCAAACAAAATTGACAGTGTACCTCCTCTCCCTCTCCACGAAACCCGTAGGAGTTTCCTTCTCTTTATGACCTTTACTGAGTGATAGGCTGAGATGAAAACAGTCTATTCGTATAGATCTTGCATGGCCTTGTTATTCTAGAGAGAACACTCTGCTGCTGTATAAATGAGAAACAAATGCGCAGTGTGATTAAGGCTCTGTAAAGACTTA
Organism: Rhabdalestes septentrionalis; assembly: GCA_037832545.1. Lineage (NCBI taxonomy): Eukaryota > Metazoa > Chordata > Actinopteri > Characiformes > Alestidae > Rhabdalestes > Rhabdalestes septentrionalis. The sequence continues at coordinate 16,622,452 of JBBMFX010000080.1, read as the reverse complement.
CAGCTCTAGTGCTGCAGTACTGCTGATATTTCATAGAGAAGGCTTTTGAAGTTCTACTGCTAGAGTTACTCTGCTGGAGCACTGGAGCATAGTCCTAAATAATGACAGGAGTGTGTGCGTGTGTGCGTGTGTGCGTGTGTGTGCGTGTGTGTGCATGTGTGTGTGTGTGTGTGTGTGTGTGTGTGTTTGAGCAGCATACTCCTCGCCAAGCTCCACAGCTCCCAACAGGTTTGTCAGCATCGGAGCACGGGACAACTTTCTAAACATCCCACAGCAGACACAGGTGTGTATACACACACACACACACACACACACACACACATACACACACCAACACTCACACCTTTACACATACCCTCACTCTCACACACACACCCACACAGACACACACAAACACACACAGATTCATATATACTCACACATTCACTCACAAACACACACACAATCCCACACACACACTCACACACTTAAACATTCACATATTCACACATTTACTCACACTCTCTCTCACACACTCACACGCACACACACACACACCCCAACACACACACACACCAACACTCACACCTTTACACATACCCTCACTCTCACACACACACAAACACACACAGATTCATACATACTCACACAATCACTCACAAACACACACACACACACACACACACACTCACACAATTAAACATTCCCCACATTTACTCACACTCACTCTCACACACTCACACACATTCTCACATGCACACACACACGCACACATTGACACACACACATACACACATTCACATAAACTCACACATTCACTAACACTCACTTTCTCACACACACACGCACACTCACACACTCACACTCATATGTACACACACCTACACTCACACACACAGACACACACTCTCTCTCACACACACACAAACACACACACCAGGGTTCTCATTAATCTTATTTTGTTGTTAGTTTCAGCCTGTTTAAACATACCTGCAACCAAACACCCGTCTCTAAATAACCTTGGCAGCGCTGATAACGTCAGATCAGTGAGGATTCTGTTTATATTCCACTTTAAACTCGTTTATTTTTTGGACAGTGCCTTCAAGCATCATCTCAAATGTTTTAAATATGTTTTAAATTGCACATAATATTAAACACACACACACACACACACACACACACACACACCACATGCCCAGTAGTTTATGGGCAGCTGTGTTTATCCTGCCAAACAAGAGGATTAATAGTGTGTTTATCCTCCCTTTCGCTGAAGCGGCAGTCTGCACTCCTCTGGAAAGAGTAACCGTGACAGTGAAGAAGTTTTTCTGTAATTCATTTGACTGTGTTGTGTTTTAAATTGGCTACTTGTGTGTTTTCGCCTGGGTGCGGTTAATGTCGTGGTGTGTTATGAGCCAGATGTGAGCGTGTAGGGAGCAGGCCCTCGGGGGCGTTTGGTTGGGGACGCTCCCTGTGTGAGTTTGGGACGCAGCCTGGCTCGCAGCTGTCGAGTGCTTACCCACTGCACGTCTTTCATTAGGGTCAAAACCGCAGAACCACCAGTTAGAATAAATCCCCAGCACATGGAGACAGTCTCTTGTGTGTGTGTGTGTGTGTGTGTGTGTGTGTGTCTGTGTGTGTGTGTGTGTGTGTGTGTGTGTGTATTACTGTCTCTCTCAGGACTAAAAAACTAATGCACCGACCCATGTGTGTCATCGCCATTCAGTCAGAGGGGGGCGTGTCCCCAAACATTTCATAATGACCCCCAACAACCACCACCACCACCACCACACACACACACACACACACACACACACACACACACACACACACACACACACTTTTCACATAAATAATTAGTTCTCCCAGCGCTGATGAATCTTGAATCTTTCGTGAAAAAATCCACTGCACTTAATCAGTAGGAGCAACTCACCGGTCCACCCACCCAAACCACGCCCCCAAACTAGTGATGTGCGATACCACTGATTTCATTTCCGATCCAATACCAGGTAAAATTCAGGCCGGTATCTACGATACTGATCCAATACCGATATTTTGTAAAAAAAATTTATGGGTTTGAAAAATCTAAATAAAGAGTGGCGTATTTCAGATTATCCTCATAATAGACACAAGATATCAGACGACTTTCCTTGTTGTTTAATTATGAAGAATTACAATAGCAAGAAATAAAACAAACCTCAAAAACATTAAACATTCACATTTTTCCTCATTCATGGCACATGGCTCAGCTTTTGTTGCGAGAGAGAACCCTAACCCAAACCCTAACCCAAACCCTAATGTCAGGATGCATTTATACATAAATTCTTCTAATTTAGACGATCCCAATATTATAGTTACTTTCCACTGAGTTCCTGTTAATGATAAACTACACATCTACCTCAAATGACAAAAATATTGATATTTTAAT
>JBBMFX010000080.1:16608848-16619820 GCA_037832545.1 Rhabdalestes septentrionalis | reverse complement strand
ACTCTGAGTTCTGAGGGTAAACACCGGTTCTAGACTGTTTTACACCGGTTATATTTACTGAAATCAGAGTTTACTCTCTGTATGTATGACAGAATTGCCTCTTTCAGTTTTTACTCATCCCAGAGTTACTGGATGGAGATTCGTCACGCCAGAGTCTCCACAGCCCGCTGCCAAGTGCAATCAGATCCTCACAGCAGTGTTCCGACATCTGGAGTTAAAGCCTTTCCAGAAGAGTAGGGACTGTTAGCAAACAGGGAACATACAAACTATACGAAAACTACAAACAGAATGTAAAGTATTAAGGACAAACACATTTTCCACATGTAAATTCTATCAAATACCAAACAGACAAAGGCCCAATGTGACGAGTGGATACTTGAGAATTCAGATCATTCTTAAGTATTAATGTAAAATCACTTTGACCGTGAGAAATGTTTTTTTTCCTAACTAATGCTTTAATTTTATTTCCCACTCTTTTACAGTCTTGGTTCCTTTGACAAGATCCCTCTATGACAGTCACGAGGTCTGTATCTGAAACGGGAAACACAAAGCTAAGTATGGACTGCAGTTAGCAAAATCACAAGCCCTCACACGTGCACGCACCCCCGAAACCTCCAGCACGGGCCCTGTAATGAGGAATGCAGAAAAACTTCCACACAATTCCTTAAAAAGCCTGGGGGGGAGGTAAAAAACAAAACAAAACTTTCACATGACTCTTCAAAACGGCCTGGAAACAGAATTACACACGATTCTTCAAAAGCCTCGAAGACTTCTTCAAAACCTTAAATTAAAAAAAACAACCTTCTGCATGATTCTGCAAATACGGAAAAGAAAACAACAACAACAACTAAAAGCTAACAAAGAAGAAAATCAGAAAACGACAACACCAACAGCGTGGAATGGAGGATCTTCAGAAAACCGGAAAACTGACTTGATTCCATTCAGGATGAAAAAGAAAAAACAAAACATCTCAGTCTCTCATTGTACCAAGGCAACCTGAATATTGAACAGTCATCTTTTTATCCTTCATTTTTTGTTGTTGTTTTTAGTCGTCCACCCGTCTAGCGGCATGGCCGAGAGATCCCGCCAAACCCTAAACCCGATTGGTCGAGATTTGCGAACCACTCTCCAATGAAAATTAAGAAGTAGAACTTCAAATTCACCTTCTTCATATGTTCGTCTGCTGTCTACAGCCACTCTTGACCCTTTTTTTTAACGCGCCCAAATCCTTACATCAGATTGGACGAGAAATGCCCCCACACTGATTGGCCTGCTCTGGATTGGCCAGTTCTTGGTGGTTGACGCTGTCCAGCTCTGTGTGACAATCATAAGACGTTTGTGACTGTATTTCTTGTCACAACAGCGACAGGCTGATGGGGACGATTTGATTTGCCGTTTTGCCCTGTTCATGTGTGCACTATTCAAAATAAGATTTGATAAGGGAAGACTTCTGTGTGGGGGGGTTTAAAAACTATGATCAGTACTGGCAGCAGGGCAAGCTGGCTTTGTGATAAGTTTTTTTTTGTGGCAGGCAGGCTCTCGCAGCACAATAGGGTGGCCTTGGCCCCATCTCACTTTTACACACACTCACGCACGCAAGTACACACACACACAAAGCACAAAAATGCATATTTCCTAGCAATACAATATGGAAAAGAAAAAAAATACGCACAACATACAGCTTAGCGCCTGCAATCAAGTTTACCATCAACTAATCACAACAAAATTGATATTAGCAATAGGCCGAAGACAGTGATGGACAAATTAGATGTGTTGTGAAAATAATTGTTGTAAACCCTTTATTAATGCAGGAATACAGCTGTCGAATCCACTCTTGTTAGATGCTGTGGCAGAGTTATGGCGTAAGACCCTGTTGGATCTTTGTTTTGGTGACACTTTACTGAAAGGCGGCACCTACAAAAACCTTCTTTGACATCTGACATACAGTACAGTGCAAAAGTCTTCGTTTCTCATGACGACATTCATCCGAGCAATAAGGTGAGATGAATAAATGCGAACAAACAGGAAGCATTAAATAATATCTGGATTTATTTTGTCAGTAAAAAGTACTTAGAACAATGTCGGTTCAATTCCCGGTGTCACCTCATTGCCTCCAGGCTTCGCATTTATTTGTGAAACTACTAAATTTGATTTAGTAAAGTATCGATTGAGCTGAACAAGGTATTTGATGTATCAGACGAGAACTACAGTGTAATTTCCATACAGAGAGGTGTGGTGATGAAGTAAAAGTAAAGTGGTCCCGTATAGTCATGTGAGCACACAATTTGAAATTCTTTCTCTGTATTTAACCCATTCACCAAGTGAAGCAGGGGGCTGCCACTATTTTCTGTATTAATACTATTAATAAATTCCAATATTAGCATTTCAAAACACATATTGCTCAGCTGACCAGGTTTTAAATACGTGTCTAAGACTTTTGCACGCTACTGCAATTATACATGAACTTTTATAAAAGCTTGTTCTAATAAATATCTGTTGCCATAAAGGCTGCATTTGTCATTTTGAGGATAGTTTACCTCAGAAAGTGACTGAATTTATAAGTCTTTGTGTATGTTTATGTCAGGTGTCATTAAAAGTTTAAATGCTGCCCACAGCAAAGTTTTACTGGAGTTTCAACGCTGCACCTATGGAGGGTTTATGAGACTTGCCGTTAGTTTTACCACCGTCCTTTAGTTCCCGTGCTACCATTTCAGTATCCAAACATCAGTCCGAATAGGTGGTCTCTCTCTACTGACGCTCATCTGGGATTTTATGTTTTGTTTTGTTTTGTTTTGTTTTGTGGTTTGCTTTGTTTTGTTTTGTTTTGTTTTCACTGACTTTTCACTTTTATCAGTTCATTTAGTCTGGGTTTATTTCAGCTACAGAGTTAACTGCATGCGAGTTCAGCTTTTGGGTTTGCTTTCATTACATTTCAAAGGAACAAAACATCTTAAAGGTTTTTAGAACGACACAAAACATTTTTCATAACAGCTGTATATCAATAATCAAACATCACTCCGGCGATTTCATGGCTATAGCGGCAGTCATCTTCATCATCCTCTTCATCCTCAGCGCTCACTCCCCATCCGGGGACGTTTATTTCTTTATATCATTTGTGCACGTTCTCTGGTTCTGAGTTTCATCACAGCAGCTACCAATTACACTCAACAGTGTTCTCCAGAAACACTGCCGTAAATAAGGGGTCGACCGATTAGATTTTTCTGGGCCAATGCCGATACTTGGATGCCGATACCAAAATATATATCAAAATTTTAATTAAAACACAAAAACAAAAGTTATTTGAAGCTGAGAAAACTGAAAGTATAACTGGTCCTGCTAAATAAAACGAAAGAAATAACGTTATTCTCACTAAATATGACTCATTGGGACCCACAGAATAGAGAGCCAAACCAATATAGCTGCCAAGCTAACTGCTAAATATTTACAAATGGAGTTTGAAACTTTAAATTGTAAGTACATTAACTTGACATCTTTGTAAAAAAAAAAAAGAAACACACACACATATGAAATATAAATGAAATTCTTTTCTGAATTCTTTAGTATCTGGATACTTTTTGAAAAAAAAGAAGCTTAGAAATGCTTTTTGCAATTTTAGAGTAGATGATTGTGATGTTAATGGCAGTTTCTTCAATATCTGTTGCCTTACATTCAAAACTGCTCCTGATCTGCAAATTTGTGATATTTTATCAGCAGTTTGGCTGAAATAATATACAGATTATCGCAAAGGTGCTGAATATCGGCTCCAATAACCTTCCGGGCCAATGATCGGTCGAACCCTTACATAAATGGGATAAGAGCACACCACTGTCAATGGAGCCAAGAAACACACACTTTTAAAGATTGCACTATTACACACAGGTAAATCCCTCAAACAAAGGGAACCTTTCGTTCAGTTCAGCCCATTTATTCTGTGCCGCTAAACACATTGTGACAACAGATGATTTAATATCTGAGGAAATCAATAAATAAATACATAGAGGTGCAAAGTTTTGTCTGGACAGCAACACATATGTTTACAAAAATTATCTGATTGTCAAGTTTTAATTGTAATCATGACAGCCCTAGTCATAACCCAACAGAAGGCTGCAACACTACACACACACTCAGAACCACAGATATCACAAAATAACTGGACTGCCTGGCTGTCAGTCATGTGTCAGGGATTCTCATTGGCTGAGACCAGCTCAGTGCCCCTCTATGGCTCTTCCACACAGCTCTTTGAGATTCCGATCACCCACCATGCGTCAAGTGCCTCTGTTTCCCCCTCTGTATGCAAGTAATAGGCATTGAATTCAGGGTGTGTACTCCGTGTATAAGCTACAGTATAATTGTACTATAATGTAACATGGCTTAGCAAGAACCAGAACATAGGAGACTGGAAACATCGCATTATATATAGAATCATACTCGTATGTGCTGTATATATATATATGGACATATGTATAATAGCTCTTCTATGAAATATGGCAGTCTAGTTATTTTTTGACTTCTCTCCACAGTCATTGATTTCATCTCATATTGTCCAGCGGGGGCAAAAATAATCATTCAACTCACAGAAAAAACCCATATCCTCATCATCACAGTATGAGTGGTCACCCCTGGTCCAGGCCTGTAGACAAGATGATACAAGTACGAATAACAGGCGGGTAAACTCGCCCATCTATAGTCCGCCCACAAATGCATTTTTTATCATATCAGCTGTTGCTGGGGTTGGGTGGTTTTACAGAAAATTCTATTCAGTCTAATGCTGTAGAGCACAACGTCATCTGGATTTACAGGGTTAATAATTTCCGGTAATGTTTACCTTCTTAATACATTTACATTTACACATACATTTTAATATAGGTTGGGTGTGTTCTTTCATTAATCAAATATGGCCTCCACTCTAAGCTGCTTCTTTCAAGGAGCTACAACAATTGTAACATTTTAAACCGGGAACCTAAATTCAATGTGAATTGGAGTTTCATCATTAGAGCTCAGTCTTCACAGTAACCTATCAAGGAAGGTCTTTGGGAAAAAATTGCAACAAGTGGGAGTGCAGAGATGACATCATTAATGATATTGTCACTTTTGATCCAATCACAATTCAGATGCCATAGAGGCCACAGATTTGCTGGGATATTGAGAGAAATCTCAAATTTTAACTAGTAAAGGATGTTATCCGATATATTGAAGAGCAAATTTCCAAAACTTACTTAGTCCAAAAGTTTTTCGCGCTTTACTTGTTTTACATATTGGAAAGCAATTGTTACAGAAACTGGTTAGGGCAAATTTGTTTAGAAAAAAGAGAGACATTTTTTTAAGGATATCCATGTCACAAAATTATGTACAAGTTTAATTTAATTGATATCCGACTACATGTCACATCCGCCATCTTTGTTTATGGTCTTTGAGACCTGTGTAAGTAAGAACCACTGGCGAATTTGCGAATGAGGGAGTTTTGGAAATTCACCTAATCTTGTACAGTGTATTATGAAGGATCAAGTGAGTTTGGGTTGGTTACACTATTACACATAAAGACGTGATGTAAAAAATTGCCAATAGTAGTGTGAGTTTTGGAAATGTGCTCTTCAATTGTATTTAAAAGGTTTCTTCATTTAAAGGACATGATATGATAAATAACCAGGGACACAAACTAACGAGATATGGTCCATTCTGATTTCAGACCTACTTTTCATTGATGATTTCAAACATTAGCTGCGATTTCTAACTAGGATGAATAGGATTTCTACCAGCCAATCTCTCAACAGTAGAAAGAACGTATCTGTGGGCAGAGCACGGGCAGGTGAATTGACTGAAGAACAGAGGCAGTGGTTCCCTTTGTAAGTAAAGTATTAGTGTGTAGGACGGTGATAAAGATGTGATTGTGAAATGCGCCATGTGCAATGTGTTGGGTAAATATCTGATTTTTTTTTTTTCCCCATAAAGTCTGCTTGTCCTGGACTCTAAACTTAAGGGCCATGAATAGAAACCCCACCTTTGTAAATTTTTGGGGAACTGTATTTTTTTTTTTCCATTTACATTTAAGGAAAAAAAATGTTTTATTTGTTATTGTTTTGTTTTGTTTTTAAACTATTGGGAGGTTGGGCGTAAAGAACAATTTTCCTCTTCAATCACATTTTAGGAAAAACCTTGTTTCTTTTCCTCTTATTTTGTACTCAGTGGGGGTTGGGAATGGGGGAGGTGGGCTTCGTAATTTTTCTAGGTTGTGACAAAAGGCATTTTACTTCAACCTTTAAGAAAAGCAACTGAAATTTCATAGGTAAAAAAATTCCTCCCGTCAAATCGAACCAACAGAACAGATTCAGAGCAGAGAGTGCGCTCATTTTCTGACCCGTCAACGTCCATATTTTCGACTTATGTTAGTTCAGGAGACGAGACCATCTCGGCGCGTCATGGTCACGTCGTCACGTATAACTGTAAATTAAGCGAAACGTAATAAATTAGCAATGCATGTTGCCTTGGTGATGATTCGAGAGATGTTGTAACGTGAGCTCGGTATTTGTAGAAGTGGTTTTTTGTAGCTTTTTAGGCAATCTTTCTCCGCGCAGATGGGTTTTCGAAAGAGAAGGGGACGTTCCCGGAGTGCGAATCATGTGGAAGGATGACACACAGACTGGGGGTTCATCCCCATATACCCCCCACCCCCACCCCAACAAACCCCGACAAACCCCACCACTTCAACACCTCCCCTTTGTAAATGCCCCTCCATCGTGCTCGTAAAGTAGTGTTAGTAGTTAAGCAAGCATTGAAAGGTTGTTCCCTTCAAAGTGCCTTTTGTTCACAGAATTCATCTTGTAAATCATGGAAAATCCCAATTCTTCGAAAAGTAAAAAAAAAAAATTCCCCTACACCTTTTCCTCCCTTTTTGTTTTGTTTTTTTGTTTTGTTTTGTTATTTTCAAGCTTTTCGAAGCCGTATATATATACATATATATATAAATATATATATAGTATATAGTAATACTGGAAATGGATGTGATTTAGTTCTTTTTATTGTTCAATACTGACAAAAAAACAATGTAAAGGCCAAAAAAAAAATGCTTCGTATTCTTCCAGTGTTTCCACAAGTGTCCCAACCTCCTTTTTTATTTGCGTTCCTGGAGGAGTTGTAAAAGTCGTTTTTTTTCTTAACCCGCCCCCTCGTCACTTAACTTCCCTTACTTTTGATGGAAGAGTTGAAAAAAAAGAAGATAATAAACTAAATGCAGAACCCTTTTATTTTCTCCTCTTCAGATAAGTACTCCTCCATTTTGTCTGTATACTCCCCGCCCCAAGCTTCTTATTGTTATGCCATGCCGATCTCTCCCATTCTACAGCTTCTTCTCCATTGTACTACTAGTGTAAGTGAAATGTGGCCATTTGGGCTCTGTGGGGTCCGCACTAGATAAACGTTGCCCTTTTCCACTGATTTGGGGTCTGTATGCAGCAAGACTGATCTCAGGTCAGTGGTTGAAAAGGTCCCACGTCAATGTAGTCGGGAATATATGTACATATATGAATATATCATTCCCCCTCCCCCCTCCCCCCAATAGTTTTCCACATCTGTTGGTGTTTTTATTAACTTGGGGGCAATAGCTTGTGGTGGGTTGACGAATGTGCGCGAGATTTTCTACTCGTCTTTTATTGTTTCGTGACATTTGGGTGCAGATTCGCCACAAGTGCAGAACACCAGGAGCGGTATTAGCCTAACGCAGCTCAGGCTATTTAAACGAATTTTTTTTTTCTAATTTATTTGTTTGTACTTAAATTTTTTGTACTTTATTTGAAATTGCTTTGATTGTTTTTCTATCAGGGTACGGTCTATCAGAAGGTCCTCTCAAAGAGAGGGTCGGACCACAAAGCACCTTTCTATCGTTGAGCAGCCAGGCTACTTTTTTTCAAATGAAACTATCTGATCCATGACTTGCCGCAAAAGCACCTTATCGACGGGCCGATGAACATGAGGCAGAATGCACTTGTGAATTGCGCTTAAAAACCCTTTAAAAGGGGGGGAAGGGGGGTTCTGCTGTTGAATTTCTTATCATTTTAAACAAAATTTAAATAATAATAGTCACCTTTTAGCCAGGTTTCGGACTAATCTCCATATTCAGTTTAGTAGTTTTCACTCAGTTCAGTGTCAGTATTAATATTGCAGAATATGGTTTTTTTTTACATAGATTTTGACATAAATAGTAAAAAAAAACATTGTTTGCGCATATCCATCCCTAAGCTTTCAGAAAGCTTTGCATCGCGTCGTACTGCCTCATGGAATCTGTCTGTTTTTATTTAAATTGTAGTTTTGTTGACTTACTTGTTTGCTTCCATATGTTTCTGAGCTGCAGAGCTTTAGGCCTAGAGTAGTAAAATCCTGCCTACAGATTTCTACAGCCGCTCGCATCCAAGATGTGTTTGGTGTAGCATTAGTGCCCCCTAGAGGTCCTTGAGTGTTCTGCACTTTCAGTGAACGTCCCCCATCTCATCTGGTGACCCCTCAGAGCCCACTGGCAAATGTGCATGTGTTAACTACAGATTCTTTTCCATTATAAAGAAGAAAAAACAACAGTTTGTAAAGAGCAGCAACTGGTTGAATAAATGATGTTCTTGACTGTACAAATATATTTGTTTGCTTCTTTTTCTTCCCTCTCCAGATCAAACTGTTTTATGCAGCGCAGAAGGTTCATGTAATCTCTTCTTTATGTATTGAACATGAATCCTGGAGACTAATGCACTGAGACACCTGGCAATGTTCCTGAATTTTAAAAGCTCCGTTTACAGGCCGGGAGAAGTCAGGAGTTTCAGTAAAATCTTTAGAAGTGATGTCCTTGTCTCTGGTGAGAGATGAAATGAGCAAAACCTTTGTCTGTTTGAATTCTTTAAAGAAATATTACCCAGTCAAGGGCAAATGTAGCTAGAGGCAACCAGCCTTACTTGTTTTACATAATGCTAATTGGCCGTTATAATTATAATAACATTATTAATACATTTTATTTGTAAACGCCTTTCACGACTCTCAAGGTCACTTTACAGAAGTGATAAAAGTTAAAGAATTAACATTAAACATTAAACTTTTTAGGATGGCTGGTTAATTTTTCTTTAAAGAACTCAAACAAACAAAAAAACAATTTTGCATAAGAAGAGTTTATCATAATAATTGAGAGTAAATTATATTACAAAGAAATGTTTTAAGTCCTTTTTAAAGCAGAAAGTTGGACCTTAATACACATTCATTTATTACCGATGACATTAGCATTTAGGTTGAACTCTCACTTTAAACACAGGGAGTGTCCGAAATCGTGCACTTACCTGAGTGCACTGCAATGTAAGTGCATAGTGCGCACTGAGCACTTCCTCCTGTTGTGAACACTGCTATGGGTAAGTGTTATCTGGAATGGAACTGACATTTTGAACTTAGCGGAGGTGATGGTGAAACATGCGTTCATGATTCTCCAGCCCGCCAAAATATCTGCCAGTTATACCACAGTATACATCAGTAAAACCATTGTATTAACGATACATTTGCACTTATACGAGCCAGTTGCCTCTGCTTGGGCTTGCATTTCACTGTTGGCCACTATTATACAACTATGAAACCTCCTCTCAAGTCCCTCCCCTTCTGCTACATGGTCAAAATTGCCTTAGTTTGGTGTGAGTAGTGTCCATTATTACTCACTGCGTTTTTGGCCTTTTTTTTTTTGTTTTAGCTTGGTTGTAAGTGCACTATGCAGCAAAATCAAGCACTAAAAGTTCTAGTGTGCGATTTCGGACAGTATAATAAAGGGTTTCTTTTAATGACCCCCATCCAAAGGGTCCATATAACTGATGAACATATTTTTCTGGCTTTATTCAAATAAAAGTTCAATATTACAATTTCAATAGAGTCCAACAAAGCTGCTAGAACCAGCCCACTGTCGAGCTGTCCTATGATGGCACAAAATCGATGCATTTTTATGTAACTTACTCAGACTACAGCAATTTAGCTCCACCCATTTAAGCTAAAATTGATTGTTTCAGCCTGAAATGCTTTTTTGAACAAGGTGCAACAAAGACGGCCAATCGGAACAGCCCCTGTTCTCGTAGAGTACCATAAACACTAATAAGAGTTTAGAAAACGGTAAAAATGAATTATATCTGGTACACACAAGTCATGCAAACCTCACAGTTGGACTGAAGGGATGAAAATTTGAGAGAACGCAGAATTTTCTTTTAAGTAAATAGGTATGTTGTTGCGTCATTTCATCAAAGGCTGTTTCAGTACTGCTCTGGTGTCTGAAGTCTACTGGAGGTCTTACCATCTTACAGGTAAATTTGTACTTTTTATGGAACATTTTCATGGTAAAAAAATGTATATTTGAAGAATGAAAGTGTAGGAATGTTTTATTTTAAAACCTGTGAGATTCCTGTAGTTCTTGGACCAGTCCTTGGATATGTTCATCATTGTCCCAGTATCAGCCTTGACCAGTTCTGCTCCAACTCCCCACATGCAGGTGAAGAGAACGGTCAGTGCAGAGAGGCTGCTGGGATTTCCAGTGGTGTGTGTTCTTCTATCGGTTTAGTGGAGTGGATTCTTTCACCAAAGGTTCAGTAGCGCTGGGGGAACTCAGTATTTATGTTAAATTAATAATAATTATGAAATGTGAGGGGGACACGCCCCCTCTGGTTGAATGCCAGGCTTAGAATCCAGACATCAGATCTCTAAGACCACGTCAGGAACCATAAAACAGACCAAGCACAACCAGGGTAGCAGTAAGACTCGTCCTTTATTCTTTAATCTCTGCACAAATGAAAACACTCAGATTAGCTTAGCACAGGTATATAAATTATTTCGTTTACAAAATGCCTCACTGATAGGGTTTTAAAATATTTGCACAAAATATCTAAATTAAAATAATGATCTTGTAACAGCGGCTGTTTGCCAAGCAAGCAAGACCCCCAACCCAACCCCCCCTCCAATCCTCACTCCACCCCAACCA